>OY540816.1:2107500-2110000 GCA_961205875.1 Sialis fuliginosa | reverse complement strand
ATCATAAACTTTAACATAAATTAAAACATAAGCATAAACATAAACATAAACATAAACATAAACATAAACATAAACATAAACATAAACATAAACATAAACATAAACATAAACATAAACATAAACATAAACATAAACATAAACATAAACATAAACATAAACATAAACATAAACATAAACATAAACATATACATAAACATAAACTTAAACATAACCTTAAACATAAACTTGCATCATATCACTCAAATAACATCAAATTAAGTCAAATCTAGACATTTTGGCTCTAAAATTCCGAATAGCGCTGAAACTTTTCGAATTGATTTAAAAAACTGGTTCAAATAGACTGTTTGAAACGAATCAAGACAATTATTATCGAATAAATACAAAATACACCGAATTAATACAAATCGAGTCGATTTGTATCAAATCTGTCTTGAGGATTTTTTAATATAATTATTTTTATTTTTCTATGAAAAATCGAATTGAGACGAAATGTGTTGTTTATGTATATGTTTATGTTTATGTTTATGTTTGAGTTTATGTTTATGTTTATGTTTATGTTTATGTTTATGTTTTAATTTAAGTTTAAGTTTATGATTAAGTTTATGATTAAGTTTATGATAAAGTTTATGATTAAGTTTATGTTTAAGTTTATGATTAAGATTATGTTTAAGTTTACGATTAAGTTTATGATTAAGTTTATAATTAAGTTTATGATTAAGTTTATGTTTATGTTTATGTTTAAGTTTATGTTTAAGTTTATGACTAAGTTTATGATTAAGTTTATGATTAAGTTTATGTTTATGTTTATGTTTATGATTAAGTTTATGATTAAGTTTATGATTAAGTTTATGTTTATGTTTATGTTTAAGTTTATGATTAAGTTTATGATTAAGTTTATGATTAAGTTTATGTTTATGTTTAAGTTTATGATTAAGTTTATGATTAAGTTTATGATTAAGTTAATGTTTAAGTTTATGATTAAGTTTATGCATAAGTTAATGTTTAAGTTTATGATTAAGTTTATGATTAAGTTTATGTTTAAGTTTATGTTTATGTTAATGTTTTAATTTATGTTTATGTTTATGATTAAGTTTATGATTATTTTTATGATTAAGTTTATGTTTAAGTTTATGTTCAAGTTTTTGTTTAAGTTTATGATTTAGTTTATGATTAAGTTTATGATTAAGTTTATGATTAAGTTTATGTTTAAGTTTACGATTAAGTTTATGATTAAGTTTATAATTAAGTTTATGATTAAGTTTATGTTTATGTTTATGTTTATGTTTATGTTTAAGTTTATGTTTAAGTTTAAGATTAAGTTTTTGATTAAATTTATGTTTAAGTTTATGATTAAGTTTATGATTAAGTATATGATTAAGTTTATGATTAAGTTTATGATTAAGTTTATGTTTTAGTTTACGATTAAGTTTATGATTAAGTTTATAATTAAGTTTATGATTAAGTTTATGTTTATGTTTATGTTTAAGTTTACGATTAAGTTTATGATTAAGTTTATATTTAAGTTTATGATTAAGTTTATGTTTATGTTTATGTTTATGTTTATGTTTATGTTTAAGTTTATGTTTAAGTTTATGATTAAGTTTATGATTAAGTTTATGTTTAAGTTTATGATTAAGTTTATGATTAAGTTTATGATTAAGTTTATGTTTAAGTTTATGATTAAGTTTATGACTAAGTTTATGATTAAGTTTATGATTAAGTTTATGTTTATGTTTATGTTTAAGTTTATGATGAAGTTTATGATTAAGTTTATGATTACGTTTATGTTTATGTTTATGTTTAAGTTTATGATTAAGTTTATGATTAAGTTTATGATTAAGTTTATGTTTATGTTTAAGTTTATGTTTAAGTTTATGATTAAGTTTATGATTAAGTTTATGCATAAGTTAATGTTTAAGTTTATGATTAAGTTTATGTTTAAGTTTATGTTTAAGTTTATGTTTATGTTAATGTTTTAATTTATGTTTAAGTTTATGCTTAAGTTTATGATTATTTTTATGATTAAGTTTATGTTTAAGTTTACGATTAAGTTAATGATTATGTTTATAATTAAGTTTATGATTAAGTTTATGTTTATGTTTATGTTTACGTTTAAGTTTATGTTTAAGTTTATGATTAAGTTTATGATTAAGTTTATGTTTAAGTTTATGATTAAGTTTATGATTAAGTTTATGATTAAGTTTATGATTAAGTTTGTGATTAAGTTTATGTTTAAGTTTACGATTAAGTTTATGATTAAGTTTATAATTAAGTTTATGATTAAGTTTATGTTTATGTTTATGTTTATGTTTAAGTTTATGTTTAAGTTTATGATTAAGTTTATGATTAAGTTTATGTTTAAGTTTATGATTAAGTTTATGATTAAGTTTATGATTAAGTTTATGTTTAAGTTTATGGTTAAATTTATGACTAAGTTTATGATTAAGTTAATGATTAAGTTTATGTTTATGTTTATGTTTAAGTTTATGATTAAGTTTAT
>OY540816.1:2095000-2097500 GCA_961205875.1 Sialis fuliginosa | reverse complement strand
TCATAAACTTTATCATAAACTTAATCATAAACTTAAACATAAACATAAAAATTAACATAAACATAAACATAAACTTAAATAAAAATTAAACATAAACTTATACATAAACATAATCATAAACTTTAACATAAATTAAAACATAAGCATAAACATAAACATAAACATAAACTTAAACATAAACATAATCATAAACTTTAACATAAATTAAAACATAAGCATAAACATAAACATAAACATAAACATAAACATAAACATAAACATAAACATAAACATAAACATAAACATAAACATAAACATAAACATAAACATAAACATAAACATAAACATAAACATAAACATAAACATAAACATATACATAAACATAAACTTAAACATAACCTTAAACATAAACTTGCATCATATCACTCAAATAACATCAAATTAAGTCAAATCTAGACATTTTGGCTCTAAAATTCCGAATAGCGCTGAAACTTTTCGAATTGATTTAAAAAACTGGTTCAAATAGACTGTTTGAAACGAATCAAGACAATTATTATCGAATAAATACAAAATACACCGAATTAATACAAATCGAGTCGATTTGTATCAAATCTGTCTTGAGGATTTTTTAATATAATTATTTTTATTTTTCTATGAAAAATCGAATTGAGACGAAATGTGTTGTTTATGTATATGTTTATGTTTATGTTTATGTTTGAGTTTATGTTTATGTTTATGTTTATGTTTATGTTTATGTTTTAATTTAAGTTTAAGTTTATGATTAAGTTTATGATTAAGTTTATGATAAAGTTTATGATTAAGTTTATGTTTAAGTTTATGATTAAGATTATGTTTAAGTTTACGATTAAGTTTATGATTAAGTTTATAATTAAGTTTATGATTAAGTTTATGTTTATGTTTATGTTTAAGTTTATGTTTAAGTTTATGACTAAGTTTATGATTAAGTTTATGATTAAGTTTATGTTTATGTTTATGTTTATGATTAAGTTTATGATTAAGTTTATGATTAAGTTTATGTTTATGTTTATGTTTAAGTTTATGATTAAGTTTATGATTAAGTTTATGATTAAGTTTATGTTTATGTTTAAGTTTATGATTTAATTTATGATTAAGTTTATGATTAAGTTAATGTTTAAGTTTATGATTAAGTTTATGCATAAGTTAATGTTTAAGTTTATGATTAAGTTTATGATTAAGTTTATGTTTAAGTTTATGTTTATGTTAATGTTTTAATTTATGTTTATGTTTATGATTAAGTTTATGATTATTTTTATGATTAAGTTTATGTTTAAGTTTATGTTCAAGTTTTTGTTTAAGTTTATGATTTAGTTTATGATTAAGTTTATGATTAAGTTTATGATTAAGTTTATGTTTAAGTTTACGATTAAGTTTATGATTAAGTTTATAATTAAGTTTATGATTAAGTTTATGTTTATGTTTATGTTTATGTTTATGTTTAAGTTTATGTTTAAGTTTAAGATTAAGTTTTTGATTAAATTTATGTTTAAGTTTATGATTAAGTTTATGATTAAGTATATGATTAAGTTTATGATTAAGTTTATGATTAAGTTTATGTTTTAGTTTACGATTAAGTTTATGATTAAGTTTATAATTAAGTTTATGATTAAGTTTATGTTTATGTTTATGTTTATGTTTACGATTAAGTTTATGATTAAGTTTATATTTAAGTTTATGATTAAGTTTATGTTTATGTTTATGTTTATGTTTAAGTTTATGTTTAAGTTTATGATTAAGTTTATGATTAAGTTTATGTTTAAGTTTATGATTAAGTTTATGATTAAGTTTATGATTAAGTTTATGTTTAAGTTTATGATTAAGTTTATGACTAAGTTTATGATTAAGTTTATGATTAAGTTTATGTTTATGTTTATGTTTAAGTTTATGATGAAGTTTATGATTAAGTTTATGATTACGTTTATGTTTATGTTTATGTTTAAGTTTATGATTAAGTTTATGATTAAGTTTATGATTAAGTTTATGTTTATGTTTAAGTTTATGTTTAAGTTTATGATTAAGTTTATGATTAAGTTTATGCATAAGTTAATGTTTAAGTTTATGATTAAGTTTATGTTTTAGTTTATGTTTAAGTTTATGTTTATGTTATTGTTTTAATTTATGTTTAAGTTTATGCTTAAGTTTATGATTATTTTTATGATTAAGTTTATGTTTAAGTTTACGATTAAGTTAATGATTATGTTTATAATTAAGTTTATGATTAAGTTTATGTTTATGTTTATGTTTACGTTTAAGTTTATGTTTAAGTTTATGATTAAGTTTATGATTAAGTTTATGTTTAAGTTTATGATTAAGTTTATGATTAAGTTTATGATTAAGTTTATGATTAAGTTTGTGATTAAGTTTATGTTTAAGTTTACGATTAAGTTTATGATTAAGTTTATAATTAAGTTTATGATTAAGTTTATGTTTATGTTTATGTTTATGTTTAAGTTTATGTTTAAGTTTATGATTAAGTTTATGA
>OY540816.1:2087500-2092500 GCA_961205875.1 Sialis fuliginosa | reverse complement strand
AAGTTTATGATTAAGTTTATGATTAAGTTTATAATTAAGTTTATGATTAAATTTATGTTTATGTTTATGATTAAGTTTATGTTTAAGTTTATGACTAAGTTTATGATTAAGTTTATGTTTAAGTTTATGTTTATGTTTTAATTTATGTTTAAGTTTATGATTAAGTTTATGATTATTTTTATGATTAAGTTTATGTTAAAGTTTATGTTCAAGTTTATGTTTAAGTTTATGTTTATGTTTTAATTTATGTTTAAGTTTATGATTAAGTTTATGATTATTTTTATGATTAAGTTTATGTTTAAGTTTATGTTCAAGTTTATGTTTAAGTTTATGATTTAGTTTATGATTAAGTTTATGTTTATGTTTATGTTTAAGTTTATGATTAAGTTTATGATTAAGTTTATGATTAAGTTTATGATTATGTTTTTGATAATGTTTATGATTAAGTTTATGTTTAAGTTTATGTTTATGTTTATGTTTTAATTTATGTTTAAATTTTTTTTAAATTTATGTTTAAGTTTATGTTTTAATTTATGTTTAAATTTATGTTTAAATTTATGTTTAAATAATAATATGTTTAGTTTATATTTAAATAAATTTAAACATAAACTTATATATAAATTTAAACATAAACTTATATATAAATTTAAACATAAACTTATATATAAATTTAAACATAAATTTGAACATAAACATAAACATAAACTTAAACATAAACATATACATAAACTGAAACTTTAACATAAACTTAAACATAAAATAAAACATAAACATAAACATAAACATAAACATAAACATAAACTTAAACATAAACATAAACATAAACATAAACATAAACATAAACATAAACATAAACATAAACATAAACATAAACATAAACATAAACATAAGCATAAACATAAACATAAAAATAAATATAACATAAACATAAACATAAACATATACATAAACATAAACTTCAACATAAACTTAAACATAAACATAAACATAAACATAAACTTAAACATAAACTTAAACATAAACTTTATCATAAACTTTATCATAATCTTAAACATAAACATAAACATAAACATAAAAATTAACATAAACATAAACATAAACATAAACATAAACATAAACATAAACATAAACTTAAACATTAACATAATCATAAACTTAAACAAAAATTAAAACATAAGCATAAACATAAACATAAACATAAACATAAGCATAAGCATAAGCATAAGCATAAGCATAAGCATAAGCATAAGCATAAGCATAAGCATAAGCATAAGCATAAGCATAAGCATAAACATAAACATAAACATAAACATAAACATAAACATAAACATAAACATTAACATAAACATAAACATAAGCATAAGCATAAGCATAAGCATAAGCATAAGCATAAGCATAAGCATAAGCATAAGCATAAGCATAAGCATAAGCATAAGCATAAGCATAAGCATAAGCATAAGCATAAGCATAAGCATAAGCATAAGCATAAGCATAAGCATAAGCATAAGCATAAGCATAAGCATAAGCATAAGCATAAGCATAAGCATAAGCATAAGCATAAACATAAACCTAAACATAAACATAAACATAAACATAAACATAAACATAAACATAAACATAAACATAAACATAAACATAAACATAAACATAAACATAAACAAAAACATAAACATAAACATAAACATAAACATAAACATAAACATAAACATAAAAATAAACATAAACATAAACATAAACATAAACATAAACATAAACATAAACATAAACATTATCATAAACATAAACATAAACATAAACATAAACATAAACATAAACATATACATAAACATAAACTTAAACATAACCTTAAACATAAACGTGCATCATATCACTCAAATAACATCAAATTAAGTCAAATCTAGTCATTTTGACTCTAAAATTCCGATTAGCGCTGAAACTTTTCGAATTGATTTAAAAAACTGGTTGAAAAAGACTGTTTGAAACGAATCAAGACAATTATTAACGAATAAATACAAAATACACCGAATTAATACAAATCGAGTCGATTTGTATCAAATCTGTCTTGAGGATGTTTTAATATAATTATTTTTATTTTTCTATGCAAAATCGAATTGAGACGAAATGTGTTGTTTATGTTTATGTTTATGTTTATGTTTATGTTTATGTTTATGTTTATGTTTTAATTTAAGTTTATGTTTATGTTTAAGTTTATGTTTAAGTTTATGATTAAGTTTATGTTTAAGTTTATGTTAAAGTTTATGATTAAGTTTATGATTAAGTTTATGATTAAGTTTATGTTTAAGTTTATGATTAAGTTTATGATTAAGTTTATGATTAAGTTTATAATTAAGTTTATGATTAAATTTATGTTTATGTTTATGATTAAGTTTATGTTTAAGTTTATGACTAAGTTTATGATTAAGTTTATGATTAAGTTTATGTTTATGTTTAAGTTTATGATTAAGTGTATGATTAAGTTTATGATTAAATTTATGTTTATGTTTATGTTTAAGTTTATTATTAAGTTTATGATTAAGTTTATGATTAAGTTTATGTTTATGTTTATGTTTATGTTTATGTTTATGTTAATTTTTATGTTTATGTTTTGGTTTATGTTTAAGTTTATGATTAAGTTTATGATTAAGTTAATGTTTAAGTTTATGATTAAGTTTATGCATAAGTTAATGTTTAAGTTTATGATTAAGTTTATGATTAAGTTTATGTTTAAGTTTATGTTTATGTTAAAGTTTTAATTTATGTTTAAGTTTATGCTTAAGTTTATGATTATTTTTATGATTAAGTTTATGTTTAAGTTTACGATTAAGTTTATGATTAAGTTTATAATTAAGTTTATGATTAAGTTTATGTTTATGTTTATGTTTACGTTTAAGTTTATGTTTAAGTTTATGATTAAGTTTATGATTAAGTTTATGTTTAAGTTTATGATTAAGTTTATGATTAAGTTTATGATTAAGTTTATGATTAAGTTTATGATTAAGTTTATGTTTATGTTTATGTTTAAGTTTACGATTAAGTTTATGATTAAGTTTATATTTAAGTTTATGATTAAGTTTATGTTTATGTTTATGTTTATGTTTAAGTTTATGTTTAAGTTTATGATTAAGTTTATGATTAAGTTTATGTTTAAGTTTATGATTAAGTTTATGATTAAGTTTATGATTAAGTTTATGTTTAAGTTTATGATTAAGTTTATGACTAAGTTTATGATTAAGTTTATAATTAAGTTTATGTTTATGTTTATGTTTAAGTTTATGATTAAGTTTATGATTAAGTTTATGATTACGTTTATGTTTATGTTTATGTTTAAGTTTATGATTAAGTTTATGATTAAGTTTATGATTAAGTTTATGTTTATGTTTAAGTTTATGATTAAGTTTATGATTAAGTTTATGATTAAGTTTATGCATAAGTTAATGTTTAAGTTTATGATTAAGTTTATGTTTAAGTTTATGTTTAAGTTTACGTTTATGTTAATGTTTTAATTTATGTTTAAGTTTATGCTTAAGTTTATGATTATTTTTATGATTAAGTTTATGTTTAAGTTTACGATTAAGTTTATGATTATGTTTATAATTAAGTTTATGATTAAGTTTATGTTTATGTTTATGTTTACGTTTAAGTTTATGTTTAAGTTTATGATTAAGTTTATGATTAAGTTTATGTTTAAGTTTATGATTAAGTTTATGATTAAGTTTATGATTCAGTTTATGAATAAGTTTGTGATTAAGTTTATGTTTAAGTTTACGATTAAGTTTATGATTAAGTTTATAATTAAGTTTATGATTAAGTTTATGTTTATGTTTATGTTTATGTTTATGTTTAAGTTTATGTTTAAGTTTATGATTAAGTTTATGATTAAGTTAATGTTTAAGTTTATGATTAAGTTTATGATTAAGTTTATGTTTAAGTTTATGTTTATGTTAAAGTTTTAATTTATGTTTAAGTTTATGCTTAAGTTTATGATTATTTTTATGATTAAGTTTATGTTTAAGTTTACGATTAAGTTTATGATTAAGTTTATAATTAAGTTTATGATTAAGTTTATGTTTATGTTTATGTTTATGTTTACGTTTAAGTTTATGTTTAAGTTTATGATTAAGTTTATGATTAAGTTTATGTTTATGTTTATGTTTAAGTTTACGATTAAGTTTATGATTAAGTTTATATTTAAGTTTATGATTAAGTTTATGTTTATGTTTATGTTTATGTTTAAGTTTATGTTTAAGTTTATGATTAAGTTTATGATTAAGTTTATGTTTAAGTTTATGATTAAGTTTATGATTAAGTTTATGATTAAGTTTATGTTTAAGTTTATGATTAAGTTTATGACTAAGTTTATGATTAAGTTTATGATTAAGTTTATGTTTATGTTTATGTTTAAGTTTATGATTAAGTTTATGATTAAGTTTATGATTACGTTTATGTTTATGTTTATGTTTAAGTTTATGATTAAGTTTATGATTAAGTTTATGATTAAGTTTATGTTTATGTTTAAGTTTATGATTAAGTTTATGATTAAGTTTATGATTAAGTTTATGCATAAGTTAATGTTTAAGTTTATGATTAAGTTTATGTTTAAGTTTATGTTTAAGTTTACGTTTATGTTAATGTTTTAATTTATGTTTAAGTTTATGCTTAAGTTTATGATTATTTTTATGATTAAGTTTATGTTTAAGTTTACGATTAAGTTTATGATTATGTTTATAATTAAGTTTATGATTAAGTTTATGTTTATGTTTATGTTTATGTTTACGTTTAAGTTTATGTTTAAGTTTATGATTAAGTTTATGATTAAGTTTATGATTAAGTTTATGAATAAGTTTGTGATTAAGTTTATGTTTAAGTTTACGATTAAGTATATGATTAAGTTTATAATTAAGTTTATGATTAAGTTTATGTTTATGTTTATGTTTATGTTTAAGTTTATGTTTAAGTTTATGATTAAGTTTATAATTAAGTTTATGTTTAAGTTTATGATT
>OY540816.1:2082500-2085000 GCA_961205875.1 Sialis fuliginosa | reverse complement strand
TAAACATAAACATAAACATAAACATAAACATAAACATAAACATTATCATAAACATAAACATAAACATAAACATAAACATAAACATAAACATATACATAAACATAAACTTAAACATAACCTTAAACATAAACTTGCATCATATCACTCAAATAACATCAAATTAAGTCAAATCTAGTCATTTTGACTCTAAAATTCCGATTAGCGCTGAAACTTTTCGAATTGATTTAAAAAACTGGTTGAAAAAGACTGTTTGAAACGAATCAAGACAATTATTAACGAATAAATACAAAATACACCGAATTAATACAAATCGAGTCGATTTGTATCAAATCTGTCTTGAGGATGTTTTAATATAATTATTTTTATTTTTCTATGCAAAATCGAATTGAGACGAAATGTGTTGTTTATGTTTATGTTTATGTTTATGTTTATGTTTATGTTTATGTTTATGTTTTAATTTAAGTTTATGTTTATGTTTAAGTTTATGTTTAAGTTTATGATTAAGTTTATGTTTAAGTTTATGTTAAAGTTTATGATTAAGTTTATGATTAAGTTTATGATTAAGTTTATGTTTAAGTTTATGATTAAGTTTATGATTAAGTTTATGATTAAGTTTATAATTAAGTTTATGATTAAATTTATGTTTATGTTTATGATTAAGTTTATGTTTAAGTTTATGACTAAGTTTATGATTAAGTTTATGATTAAGTTTATGTTTATGTTTAAGTTTATGATTAAGTGTATGATTAAGTTTATGATTAAATTTATGTTTATGTTTATGTTTAAGTTTATTATTAAGTTTATGATTAAGTTTATGATTAAGTTTATGTTTATGTTTATGTTTATGTTTATGTTTATGTTAATTTTTATGTTTATGTTTTGGTTTATGTTTAAGTTTATGATTAAGTTTATGATTAAGTTAATGTTTAAGTTTATGATTAAGTTTATGCATAAGTTAATGTTTAAGTTTATGATTAAGTTTATGATTAAGTTTATGTTTAAGTTTATGTTTATGTTAAAGTTTTAATTTATGTTTAAGTTTATGCTTAAGTTTATGATTATTTTTATGATTAAGTTTATGTTTAAGTTTATGTTCAAGTTAATGTTTAAGTTTATGATTTAGTTTATGATTAAGTTTATGTTTATGTTTATGTTTAAGTTTATGATTATGTTTATGATTAAGTTTATGATTAAGTTTATGATTATGTTTTTGATAATGTTTATGATTAAGTTTATGTTTAAGTTTATGTTTATGTTTATGTTTTAATTTATGTTTAAATATTTTTTAAATTTATGTTTAAGTTTATGTTTTAATTTATGTTTAAATTTATGTTTAAATTTATGTTTAAATAATAATATGTTTAGTTTATATTTAAATAAATTTAAACATAAACTTATATATAAATTTAAACATAAATTTGAACATAAACATAAACATAAACTTAAACATAAACATATACATAAACTGAAACTTTAACATAAACTTAAACATAAAATAAAACATAAACATAAACATAAACATAAACATAAACATAAACATAAACATAAACTTAAACATAAACATAAACATAAACATAAACATAAACATAAACATAAACATAAACATAAACATAAACATAAACATAAACATAAACATAAACATAAACATAAACATAAACATAAACATAAACATAAACATAAACATAAACATAAAGATAAACATAAACATAAACATAAACATAAACATAAACATAAACATAAACATAAACATAAACATAAACATAAACATAAACATAAACATAAACATAAACATAAACATAAACATAAACATAAACATAAACATAAACATAAACATAAACATAAACATATACATAAACATAAACTTAAACATAAACTTAAACATAACCTTAAACATAAACTTGCATCATATCACTCAAATAACATCAAATTAGGTCAAATCTAGACATTTTGACTCTAAAATTCCGATTAGCGCTGAAACTTTTCGAATTGATTTAAAAAACTGGTTCAAAAAGACTGTTTGAAACGAATCAAGACAATTATTAACGAATAAATACAAAATACACCGAATTAATACAAATCGAGTCGATTTGTATCAAATCTGTCTTGAGGATGTTTTAATATAATTATTTTTATTTTTCTATGCAAAATTGAGACGAAAAGTGTTGTTTATGTTTATGTTTATGTTTGAATTTAAGTTTATGTTTATGTTTAAGTTTATGTTTAAGTTTATGATTAAGTTTATGTTTAAGTTTATGTTAAAGTTTATGATTAAGTTTATGATTAAGTTTATGATTAAGTTTATGTTTAAGTTTATGATTAAGTTTATGATTAAGTTTATGATTAAGTTTATGATTAAGTTTATGTTTAAGTTTATGATTAAGTTTATGTTTAAGTTTACGATTAAGTTTATGATTAAGTTTATAATTAAGTTTATGGTTAAATTTATGTTTATGTTTATGTTTAAGTTTATGTTTAAGTTTATGACTAAGTTTATGATTAA
>OY540816.1:2077500-2080000 GCA_961205875.1 Sialis fuliginosa | reverse complement strand
AACTTAAACATAAATTAAAACATAAGCATAAACATAAACATAAACATAAACATAAACATAAACATAAACATAAACATAAACATAAACATAAACATAAACATAAACATAAACATAAACATAAACATAAACATAAACATAAACATAAACGTAAACGTAAACGTAAACGTAAACGTAAACGTAAACGTAAACGTAAACGTAAACGTAAACATAAACATAAACATAAACATAAACATAAACATAAACATAAACATAAACATAAACATAAACATAAACATAAACATAAACATAAACATAAACATAAACATAAACATAAACATAAACATAAACATAAACATAAACATAAACATAAACATAAACATAATTATAAGCATAAACATAAACATAAACATAAACATAAACATAAACATAAACATAAACATAAACATAAACATAAACATAAACATAAACATAAACATAAACATAAACATAAACATAAAGATAAACATAAACATAAACATAAACATAAACATAAACATAAACATAAACATAAACATAAACATAAACATAAACATAAACATAAACATAAACATAAACATAAACATAAACATAAACAAAAACATAAACATAAACATAAACATAAACATAAACATAAACATAAACATAAACATAAACATAAACATAAACATAAACATAAACATAAACATAAACTTAAACATAAACATAAACATAAACTTAAACATAAACTTAAACATAAACTTTATCTTAAACTTAATCATAAACTTAAACATAAACATAAACATAAACATAAAAATTAACATAAACATAAACATAAACATAAACATAAACATAAACATAAACATAAACATAAACATAAACATAAACATAAACATAAACATAAACATAAACATAAACATAAACATAAACATAAACATAAACATAAACATAAACATAAACATAAACATAAACATAACCATAAACATAAACATAAACATAAACATAAACATAAACATAAACATAAACATAAACATAAACATAAACATAAACATAAACATAAACATAAACATAAACATAAACATAAACATAAACATAAACATAAACATAAACATAAACATAAACATAAACATAAACATAAACATAAACATAAACATAAACATAAACTTAAACATAAACTTAAACATAAACATAAACATAAACTTAAACATAAACTTAAACATAAACTTTATCTTAAACTTAATCATAAACTTAAACATAAACATAAACATAAACATAAAAATTAACATAAACATAAACATAAACATAAACTTAAATAAAAATTAAACATAAACTTAAACATAAACATAATCATAAACTTAAACATAAACATAAACATAATCATAAACTTAAACATAAATTAAAACATAAACATAAACATAAACATAAACATAAACATAAACATAAACATAAACATAAACATAAACATAAACATAAACATAAACATAAACATAAACATAAACATAAACATAAACATAAACATAAACATAAACATAAACATAAACATAAACATAAACATAAACATAAACATAAACATAAACATAAACATAAACATAAACATAAACATAAACATAAACATAAACATAAACATAAACATAAACATAAACATATACATAAACATAAACTTAAACATAAACTTAAACATAACCTTAAACATAAACTTGCATCATATCACTCAAATAACATCAAATTAGGTCAAATCTAGACATTTTGACTCTAAAATTCCGATTAGCGCTGAAACTTTTCGAATTGATTTAAAAAACTGGTTCAAAAAGACTGTTTGAAACGAATCAAGACAATTATTAACGAATAAATACAAAATACACCGAATTAATACAAATCGAGTCGATTTGTATCAAATCTGTCTTGAGGATGTTTTAATATAATTATTTTTATTTTTCTATGCAAAATCGAATTGAGACGAAAAGTGTTGTTTATGTTTATGTTTATGTTTGAATTTAAGTTTATGTTTATGTTTAAGTTTATGTTTAAGTTTATGATTAAGTTTATGTTTAAGTTTATGTTAAAGTTTATGACAAAGTTTATGATTAAGTTTATAATTAAGTTTATGATTAAATTTATGTTTATGTTTATGTTTAAGTTTATGTTTAAGTTTATGACTAAGTTTATGATTAAGTTTATGATTAAGTTTATGTTTATGTTTAAGTTTATGATTAAGTGTATGATTAAGTTTATGATTAAGTTTATGTTTATGTTTATGTTTAAGTTTATTATTAAGTTTATGATTAAGTTTATGATTAAGTTTATGTTTATGTTTATGTTTATGTTAATTTTTATGTTTATGTTTATGTTTATGTTTAAGTTTATGATTAAGTTTATGATTAAGTTTATGATTAAGTTAATGTTTAAGTTTATGATTAAGTTTATGCATAAGTTAATGTTTAAGTTTATGATTAAGTTAATGATTAAGTTTATGTTTAAGTTTATGTTTATGTTAATGTTTTAACTTATGTTTAAGTTTATGCTTAAG
>OY540816.1:1800000-2070000 GCA_961205875.1 Sialis fuliginosa | reverse complement strand
TTATGATTAAGTTTATGTTTATGTTTATGTTTAAGTTTATGTTTAAGTTTATGATTAAGTTTTTGATTAAGTTTATGTTTAAGTTTATGATTAAGTTTATGATTAAGTTTATGATTAAGTTTATGATTAAGTTTATGATTAAGTTTATGTTTAAGTTTACGATTAAGTTTATGATTAAGTTTATAATTAAGTTTATGATTAAGTTTATGTTTATGTTTATGTTTAAGTTTATGTTTAAGTTTATAATTAAGTTTATGATTAAGTTTATGTTTAAGTTTATGATTAAGTTTATGATTAAGTTTATGTTTAAGTTTATGATTAAGTTTATGATTAAGTTTATGTTTATGTTTATGTTTTAATTTATGTTTAAATTTTTTTTAAATTTATGTTTAAATTTTTTTTAATTTATGTTTAAGTTTATGTTTTAATTTAAGCTTAAATTTATGTTTAAATTTATGATTAAATAAAAATATGTTTAGTTTATATTTAAATAAATTTAAACATCAACTTATATATAAATTTAAACATAAATTTGAACATAAACTCAAACATAAACTAAAACATAAACTTAATTATGAACTTAATCATAAACATAAACTTAAACATAAACATATACATAAACTGAAACTTTAACATAAACTTAAACATAAAATAAAACATAAACATAAACATAAACATAAACATAAACATAAACATAAACATAAACATAAACATAAACATAAACATAAACATAAACATAAACATAAACATAAACATAAACATAAACATAAACATAAACATAAACATAAACATAAACATAAACATAAACATAAACATAAACATAAACATAAACATAAACATAAACATAAACATAAGCATAAGCATAAGCATAAGCATAAGCATAAGCATAAGCATAAGCATAAGCATAAACATAAACATAAACATAAACATAAACATAAACATAAACATAAACATAAACATAAACATAAACATAAACATAAACATAAACATAAACATAAACATAAACATAAACATAAACATAAACATAAACATAAACATAAACATAAACATAAACATAAACATAAACATAAACATAAACATAAACATAAACATAAACATAAACATAAACATAAACATAAACATAAACATAAACATAAACATAAACATAAACATAAACATAAAAATAAACATAAACATAAACATAAGCATAAGCATAAGCATAAGCATAAGCATAAGCATAAGCATAAGCATAAGCATAAACATAAACATAAATATAAATATAAACATAAACATAAACATAAACATAAACATAAACATAAACATAAACATAAACATATACATAAACATAAACTTCAACATAAACTTAAACATAAACATAAACATAAACATAAACATAAACATAAACTTAAACATAAACTTAAACATAAACTTTATCATAAACTTAATCATAAACTTAAACATAAACATAAACATAAACATAAACATAAACATAAAAATTAACATAAACATAAACATAAACTTAAATAAAAATTAAACATAAACTTAAACATAAACATAATCATAAACTTAAACATAAATTAAAACATAAGCATAAAAATAAACATAAACATAAACATAAACATAAACATAAACATAAACATAAACATAAACATAAACATAAACATAAACATAAACATAAACATAAACATAAACATAAACATAAACATAAACATAAACATAAACATAAACATAAACATAAACATAAACATAAACATAAACATAAACATAAACATAAACATAAACATAAACATAAACATAAACATAAACATAAACATAAACATTATGTTTAAGTTTATGATTTAGTTTATAATTAAGTTTATGATTAAGTTTATGATTAAGTTTATGATTATGTTTTTGATAATGTTTATGATTAAGTTTATGTTTAAGTTTATGTTTATGTTTATGTTTTAATTTATGTTTAAATTTTTTTTAAATTTATGTTTAAGTTTATGTTTTAATTTATGTTTTAATTTATGTTTAAATTTATGATTAAATAAAAATATGTTTAGTTTATATTTTAATAAATTTAAACAAAAACTTATATATAAATTTAAACATAAATTTGAACATAAACTCAAACATAAACATAAACATAAACATAAACATAAACATAAACATAAACATAAACATAAACATAAACATAAACATAAACATAAACATAAACATAAACATAAACATAAACATAAACATAAACATAAACATAAACATAAACATAAACATAAACATAAACATAAACATAAACATAAACATAAACATAAACATAAACATTAGCATAAACATAAACATAAACATAAACATAAACATAAATATAAACATAAACATAAACATAAACATAAACATAAACATAAACATAAACATAAACATAAACATAAACATAAACATAAACATAAACATAAACATAAACATAAACATAAACATAAACATAAACATAAACATAAACATAAACATAAACATAAACAGAAACATAAACATAAACATAAACATAAACATAAACATAAACATAAACATAAACATAAACATAAACATAAACATAAACATAAACATAAACATAAACATAAACATAAACATAAACATAAACATAAACATAAACTTCAACATAAACTTAAACATAAACATAAACATGAACTTAAACATAAACTTAAACATAAACTTTATCATAAACTTTATCATAAACTTAATCATAAACTTAAACATAAACATAAACATAAACATAAACATATACATAAACATAAACTTAAACATAACCTTAAACATAAACTTGCATCGTATCAATCAAATAACATCAAATTAAGTCAAATCTAGACATTTTGACTCTAAAATTCCGATTAGCGCTGAAACTTTTCGAATTGAATTAAAAAACTGGTTCAAATAGACTGTTTGAAACGAATCAAGACAATTATTATCGAATAAATACAAAATACACCGAATTAATACAATTCGAGTCGATTTGTATCAAATCTGTCTTGAGGATGTTTTAATATAATTATTTTTATTTTTCTATGCAAAATCGAATTGAGACGAAATGTGTTGTTTATGTATATGTTTATGTTTATGTTTATGTTTGAGTTTATGTTTATGTTTATGTTTATGTTTATGTTTATGTTTATGTTTTAATTTAAGTTTAAGTTTATGTTTATGTTTATGTTTAAGTTTATGTTTAAGTTTATGATTAAGTTTATGATTAAGTTTATGATTAAGTTTATGTTTAAGTTTATGATTAAGTTTATGATTAAGTTTATGATTAAGTTTATGATTAAGTTTATGTTTAAGTTTATGATTAAGTTTATGTTTAAGTTTACGATTAAGTTTATGATTAAGTTTATAATTAAGTTTATGATTAAGTTTATGTTTATGTTTATGTTTAAGTTTATGTTTAAGTTTATGACTAAGTTTATGATTAAGTTTATGATTAAGTTTATGTTTATGTTTATGTTTATGATTAAGTTTATGATTAAGTTTATGATTAAGTTTATGTTTATGTTTATGTTTAAGTTTATGATTAAGTTTATGATTAAGTTTATGATTAAGTTTATGTTTATGTTTAAGTTTATGATTAAGTTTATGATTAAGTTTATGATTAAGTTAATGTTTAAGTTTATGATTGAGTTTATGCATAAGTTAATGTTTAAGTTTATGATTAAGTTTATGATTAAGTTTATGTTTAAGTTTATGATTAAGTTTATGATTATTTTTATGATTAAGTTTATGTTTAAGTTTATGTTCAAGTTTATGTTTAAGTTTATGATTTAGTTTATGATTAAGTTTATGATTAAGTTTATGATTAAGTTTATAATTAAGTTTATGATTAAGTTTATGTTTATGTTTATGTTTAAGTTTATGTTTAAGTTTATGATTAAGTTTTTGATTAAGTTTATGTTTAAGTTTATGATTAAGTTTATGATTAAGTTTATGATTAAGTTTATGATTAAGTTTATGATTAAGTTTATGTTTAAGTTTACGATTAAGTTTATGATTAAGTTTATAATTAAGTTTATGATTAAGTTTATGTTTATGTTTATGTTTAAGTTTATGTTTAAGTTTATAATTAAGTTTATGATTAAGTTTATGTTTAAGTTTATGATTAAGTTTATGATTAAGTTTATGTTTAAGTTTATGATTAAGTTTATGATTAAGTTTATGTTTATGTTTATGATTAAGTTTATGATTAAGTTTATGATTAAGTTTATGATTACGTTTATGTTTATGTTTATGTTTAAGTTTATGATTATGTTTATGATTAAGTTTATGTTTATGTTTAAGTTTATGATTAAGTTTATGATTAAGTTTATGATTAAGTTAATGTTTAAGTTTATGATTAAGTTTATGCATAAGTTAATGTTTAAGTTTATGATTAAGTTTATGATTAAGTTTATGATTAAGTTTATGTTTAAGTTTATGTTTATGTTTTAATTTATTCTTAAGTTTATGATTAAGTTTATGATTATTTTTATGATTAAGTTTATGTTTAAGTTTATGTTCAAGTTTATGTTTAAGTTTATGTTTATGTTTTAATTTATGTTTGAGTTTATGATTAAGTTTATGATTATTTTTATGATTAAGTTTATGTTTATGTTCAAGTTTATGTTTAAGTTTATGATTTAGTTTATGATTAAGTTTATGTTTATGTTTATGTTTAAGTTTATGATTAAGTTTATGATTAAGTTTATGATTAAGTTTATGATTATGTTTTTGATAATGTTTATGATTAAGTTTATGTTTAAGTTTATGTTTATGTTTATGTTTTAATTTATGTTTAAATTTTTTTTAAATTTATGTTTAAGTTTATGTTTTAATTTAAGTTTAAATTTATGTTTAAATTTATGATTAAATAAAAATATGTTTAGTGTATATTTAAATAAATTTAAACAAAAACTTATATATAATTTTAAACATAAATTTGAACATAAACTCAAACATAAACTAAAACATAAACTTAATTATGAACTTAATCATAAACATAAACATAAACATAAACATAAACATAAACATAAACATAAACATAAACATAAACATAAACATAAACATAAACTTAAACATAAACATAAACATAAACATAAACATAAACATAAACATAAACATAAACATAAACATAAACATAAACATAAACATAAACATAAACATAAACATAAACATAAACATAAACATAAACATAAACATAAACATAAACATAAACATAAACATAAACATAAACATAAACATAAACATAAACATAAACATAAACATAAACATAAACATAAACATAAACATAAACATAAACATAAACATAAACATAAATTAAAACATAAACATAAACATAAACATAAACATAAACATAAACATAAACATAAACATAAACATAAACATAAACATAAACATAAACATAAACATAAACATAAACATAAACATAAACATAAACATAAACATAAACATAAACATAAACATAAACATAAACATAAACATAAACATAAACATAAACATAAACATAAACATAAACATAAACATAAACATAAACATAAACATAAACATAAACAAAAACATAAACATAAACATAAACATAAACATAAACATAAACATAAACATAAACATAAACATAAACATAAACATAAACATAAACATAAACATAAACTTAAACATAACCTTAAACATAAACTTGCATCATATCACTCAAATAACATCAAATTAAGTCAAATCTAGACATTTTGACTCTAAAATTCCGATTAGCGCTGAAACTTTTCGAATTGAATTAAAAAACTGGTTCAAATAGACTGTTTGAAACGAATCAAGACAATTATTATCGAATAAATACAAAATACACCGAATTAATACAAATCGAGTCGATTTGTATCAAATCTGTCTTGAGGATGTTTTAATATAATTATTTTTATTTTTCTATGCAAAATCGAATTAAGACGAAATGTGTTGTTTATGTATATGTTTATGTTTATTTTTATGTTTGAGTTTATGTTTATGTTTATGTTTATGTTTATGTTTATGTTTATGTTTTAATTTAAGTTTAAGTTTATGTTTATGTTTATGTTTAAGTTTATGTTTAAGTTTATGATTAAGTTTATGATTAAGTTTATGATTAAGTTTATGTTTAAGTTTATGTTTAAGTTTATGATTAAGTTTATGATTAAGTTTATGATTATGTTTATGTTTAAGTTTATGATTAAGTTTATGTTTAAGTTTACGATTAAGTTTATGATTAAGTTTATAATTAAGTTTATGATTAAGTTTATGTTTATGTATATGTTTAAGTTTATGTTTAAGTTTATGACTAAGTTTATGATTAAGTTTATGATTAAGTTTATGTTTATGTTTATGTTTATGATTAAGTTTATGATTAAGTTTATGATTAAGTTTATGTTTATGTTTATGTTTAAGTTTATGATTAAGTTTATGATTAAGTTTATGATTAAATTTATGTTTATGTTTAAGTTTATGATTAAGTTTATGATTAAGTTTATGATTAAGTTAATGTTTAAGTTTATGATTAAGTTTATGCATAAGTTAATGTTTAAGTTTATGATTAAGTTTATGATTAAGTTTATGTTTAAGTTTATGATTAAGTTTATGATTATTTTTATGATTAAGTTTATGTTTAAGTTTATGTTCAAGTTTATGTTTAAGTTTATGATTTAGTTTATGATTAAGTTTATGATTAAGTTTATGATTAAGTTTATAATTAAGTTTATGATTAAGTTTATGTTTATGTTTATGTTTAAGTTTATGTTTAAGTTTATGATTAAGTTTTTGATTAAGTTTATGTTTAAGTTTATGATTAAGTTTATGATTAAGTTTATGATTAAGTTTATGATTAAGTTTATGATTAAGTTTATGTTTAAGTTTACGATTAAGTTTATGATTAAGTTTATAATTAAGTTTATGATTAAGTTTATGTTTATGTTTATGTTTATGTTTATGTTAATTTTTATGTTTATGTTTATGTTTATGTTTAAGTTTATGATTAAGTTTATGATTAAGTTTATGATTAAGTTAATGTTTAAGTTTATGATTAAGTTTATGCATAAGTTAATGTTTAAGTTTATGATTAAGTTAATGATTAAGTTTATGTTTATGTTTATGTTTATGTTAATGTTTTAATTTATGTTTAAGTTTATGCTTAAGTTTATGATTATTTTTATGATTAAGTTTATGATTAAGTTTATGATTAAGTTTATGATTAAGTTTATGATTAAGTTTGTGATTAAGTTTATGTTTAAGTTTACGATTAAGTTTATGATTAAGTTTATAATTAAGTTTATGATTTAGTTTATGTTTATGTTTATGTTTATGTTTAAGTTTATGTTTAAGTTTATGATTAAGTTTATGATTAAGTTTATGTTTAAGTTTATGATTAAGTTTATGATTAAGTTTATGATTAAGTTTATGTTTAAGTTTATGATTAAGTTTATGACTAAGTTTATGATTAAGTTTATGATTAAGTTTATGTTTATGTTTATGTTTAAGTTTATGATTAAGTTTATTATTAAGTTTATGATTACGTTTATGTTTATGTTTATGTTTAAGTTTATGATTAAGTTTATGATTAAGTTTATGATTAAGTTAATGTTTAAGTTTATGATTAAGTTTATGCATAAGTTAATGTTTAAGTTTATGATTAAGTTTATAATTAAGTTTATGATTAAGTTTATGTTTAAGTTTATGTTTATGTTTTAATTTATGTTTAAGTTTATGATTAAGTTTATGATTATTTTTATAAATAAGTTTATGTTTAAGTTTATGTTCAAGTTAATGTTTAAGTTTATGATTTAGTTTATGATTAAGTTTATGTTTATGTTTATGTTTAAGTTTATGATTATGTTTATGATTAAGTTTATGATTAAGTTTATGATTATGTTTTTGATAATGTTTATGATTAAGTTTATGTTTATGTTTATGTTTATGTTTTAATTTATGTTTAAATTTTTTTTAAATTTATGTTTAAGTTTATGTTTTAATTTATGTTTAAATTTATGTTTAAATTTATGATTAAATAAAAATATGTTTAGTTTATATTTAAATAAATTTAAACAAAAACTTATATATAATTTTAAACATAAATTTGATCATAAACTCAAACATAAACTAAAACATAAACTTAATTATGAACTTAAACATAAACATAAACATAAACATAAACATAAACATAAACATAAACATAAACATAAACATAAACATAAACATAAACATAAACATAAACATAAACATAAACATAAACATAAACATAAACATAAACATAAACATAAACATAAACATAAACATAAACATAAACATAAACATAAACATAAACATAAACATAAACATAAACATAAACATAAACATAAACATAAACATAAGCATAAACATAAACATAAACATAAATATAAACATAAACATAAACATAAACATATACATAAACATAAACTTCAACATAAACTTAAACATAAACATAAACATAAACATAAACATAAACATAAACATAAACATAAAAATTAACATAAACATAAACATAAACATAAACATAAACATAAACATAAACATAAACATAAACATAAACATAAACATAAACATAAACATAAACATAAACATAAACATAAACATAAACATAAACATAAACATAAACATAAACATAAACATAAACATAAACATAAACATAAACATAAACATAAACATAAACATATACATAAACATAAACTTCAACATAAACTTAAACATAAACATAAACATAAACATAAACATAAACATAAACATAAACTTAAACATAAACTTAAACATAAACTTTATCATAAACTTAATCATAAACTTAAACATAAACATAAACATAAACATAAAAATTAACATAAACATAAACATAAACAAAAACATAAACATAAAATTAAATAAAAATTAAACATAAACTTAACATAAACATAATCATAAACTTAAACATAAATTAAAACATAAGCATAAACATAAACATAAACATAAACATAAACATAAACATAAACATAAACATAAACATAAACATAAACATAAACATAAACATAAACATAAACATAAACATAAACATAAACATAAACATAAACATAAACATAAACATAAACATAAACATAAACATAAACATAAACATAAACATAAACATAAACATAAACATAAACATAAACATAAACATAAACATAAACATAAACATAAACATAAACATAAGCATAAACATAAACATAAACATAAACATATACATAAACTTAAACATAAACATAAACATAAACATATACATAAACATAAACTTCAACATAAACTTAAACATAAACATAAACATAAACATAAACATAAACATAAACTTAAACATAAACTTAAACATAAACTTTATCATAAACATAATCATAAACTTAAACATAAACATAAACATAAACATAAAAATTAACATAAACATAAACATAAACAAAAACATAAACATAAAATTAACTAAAAATTAAACATAAACTTAACATAAACTTAAACATAAACATAAACATAAACATAAACATAAACATAAACATAAACATAAACATAAACATAAACATAAACATAAACATAAAAATTAACAAACATAAACATAAACATAAACATAAACATAAACATACACATAAACTTAAATAAAAATTAAACATAAACTTAAACATAAACATAAACATAAACATAAACATAAACATAAACATAAACATAAACATAAACATAAACATAAACATAAACATAAACATAAACATAAACATAAACTTAAACATAAACTTAAACATAAACTTTATCATAAACTTAATCATAAACTTAAACATAAACATAAACATAAACTTAAACATAAATTAAAACATAAGCATAAACATAAACATAAACATAAACATAAACATAAACATAAACATAAACATAAACATAAACATAAACATAAACATAAACATAAACATAAACATAAACATAAACATAAACATAAACATAAACATAAACATAAACATAAACTTAAACATAAACATATACATAAACTGAAACTTTAACATAACTTAAACATAAAATAAAACATAAACATAAACATAAACATAAACATAAACTTAAACATAAACATAAACATAAACATAAACATAAACATAAACATAAACATAAACATAAACATAAACATAAACATAAACATAAACATAAACATAAACATAAACATAAACATAAACATTATCATAAACATAAACATAAACATAAACATAAACATAAACATAAACATAAACATAAACATAAACATAAACATAAACATAAACATAAACATAAACATAAACATAAACATAAACATAAACATAAACATAAACATAAACATAAACATAAACATAAACATAAACATAAACATAAACATAAACATAAACATAAACATAAACATAAACATAAACATAAACATAAACATAAACATAAACATAAACATAAACATAAACATAAACATAAACATAATCATAAACATAAACATAAACATAAACATAAACATAAACATAAACATAAACATAAACATAAACATAAACATAAACATTAGCATAAGCATAAGCATAAGCATAAGCATAAGCATAAGCATAAGCATAAACATAAACATAAACATAAACATAAACATAAACATAAACATAAACATAAACATAAACATTAGCATAAACATTAACATAAACATAAACATAAACATAAACATAAACATAAACATAAACATAAACATAAACATAAACATAAACATAAACATAAACATAAAAATAAACATAAACATAAACATAAACATAAACATAAACATAAACATAAACATAAACATAAACATAAACATAAACATAAACATAAACATAAACATAAACATAAACATAAACATAAACATAAACATAAACATAAACATAAACATAAACATAAACATAAACATAAACATAAACTTAAACATAAACTTTATCATAAACATAAACATAAACATAAAAATTAACATAAACATAAACATAAACTTAAATAAAAATTAAACATAAACTTAAACATAAACATAATCATAAACTTAAACATAAATTAAAACATAAGCATAAACATAAACATAAACATAAACATAAACATAAACATAAACATAAACATAAACATAAACATAAACATAAACATAAACATAAACATAAACATAAACATAAACATAAACATAAACAAAAACATAAACTTAAACATAAACTTAAACATAAACTTTATCATAAACATAAACATAAACATAAAAATTAACATAAACATAAACATAAACTTAAATAAAAATTAAACATAAACTTAAACATAAACATAATCATAAACTTAAACATAAATTAAAACATAAGCATAAACATAAACATAAATTAAAACATAAGCATAAACATAAACATAAACATAAACATAAACATAAACATAAACATAAACATAAACTTAAACATAACCTTAAACATAAACTTGCATCATATCACTCAAATAACATCAAATTAAGTCAAATCTAGACATTTTGGCTCTAAAATTCCGATTAGCGCTGAAACTTTTCGAATTGATTTAAAAAACTGGTTCAAATAGACTGTTTGAAACGAATCAAGACAATTATTATCGAATAAATACAAAATACACCGAATTAATACAAATCGAGTCGATTTGTATCAAATCTGTCTTGAGGATGTTTTAATATAATTATTTTTATTTTTCTATGCAAAATCGAATTGAGACGAAATGTGTTGTTTATGTATATGTTTATGTTTATGTTTATGTTTGAGTTTATGTTTATGTTTATGTTTATGTTTATGTTTATGTTTATGTTTTAATTTAAGTTTAAGTTTATGTTTAAGTTTATGTTTAAGTTTATGATTAAGTTTATGATTAAGTTTATGTTTAAGTTTATGATTATGTTTATGATTAAGTTTATGATTAAGTTTAAGTTTAAGTTTATGATTAAGTTTATGATTAAGTTTGAGATTAAGTTTATGATTAAGTTTATGTTTAAGTTTATGATTAAGTTTATGTTTAAGTTTACGATTAAGTTTATGATTAAGTTTATAATTAAGTTTATGATTAAGTTTATGTTTATGTTTATGTTTAAGTTTATGATTAAGTTTATGATTAAGTTTATGTTTATGTTTATGTTTATGATTAAGTTTATGATTAAGTTTATGATTAAGTTTATGTTTATGTTTATGTTTAAGTTTATGATTAAGTTTATGATTAAGTTTATGATTAAGTTTATGATTAAGTTTATGTTTATGTTTAAGTTTATGATTAAGTTTATGATTAAGTTTATGATTAAGTTAATGTTTAAGTTTATGATTAAGTTTATGCATAAGTTAATGTTTAAGTTTATGATTAAGTTTATGATTAAGTTTATGTTTAAGTTTATGTTTATGTTAATGTTTTAATTTATGTTTAAGTTTATGATTAAGTTTATAATTATTTTTATGATTAAGTTTATGGTTAAGTTTATGTTCAAGTTTATGTTTAAGTTTATGATTTAGTTTATGATTAAGTTTATGATTAAGTTTATGATTAAGTTTATAATTAAGTTTATGATTAAGTTTATGTTTATGTTTATGTTTAAGTTTAAGTTTAAATTTATGATTAAGTTTTTGATTAAGTTTATGTTTTAGTTTATGATTAAGTTTATGATTAAGTTTATGATTAAGTTTATGATTAAGTTTATGATTAAGTTTATGTTTAAGTTTACGATTAAGTTTATGATTAAGTTTATAATTAAGTTTATGATTAAGTTTATGTTTATGTTTATGTTTAAGTTTATGTTTAAGTTTATAATTAAGTTTATGATTAAGTTTATGTTTAAGTTTATGATTAAGTTTATGATTAAGTTTATGATTAAGTTTATGTTTAAGTTTATGATTAAGTTTATGATTAAGTTTATGTTTATGTTTATGTTTAAGTTTATGATTAAGTTTATGATTAAGTTTATGATTACGTTTATGTTTATGTTTATGTTTATGTTTATGTTTGAGTTTATGTTTATGTTTATGTTTATGTTTATGTTTATGTTTATGTTTTAATTTAAGTTTAAGTTTATGTTTAAGTTTATGTTTAAGTTTATGATTAAGTTTATGATTAAGTTTATGTTTAAGTTTATGATTAAGTTTATGATTAAGTTTATGATTAAGTTTAAGTTTAGTTTAAGTTTACGATTAAGTTTATGATTAAGTTTATAATTGAGTTTATGATTAAGTTTATGTTTATGTTTATGTTTAAGTTTATGATTAAGTTTATGATTAAGTTTATGTTTATGTTTATGTTTATGATTAGGTTTATGATTAAGTTTATGATTAAGTTTATGTTTATGTTTATGTTTAAGTTTATGATTAAGTTTATGATTAAGTTTATGATTAAGTTTATGTTTATGTTTAAGTTTATGATTAAGTTTATGATTAAGTTTATGATTAAGTTAATGTTTAAGTTTATGATTAAGTTTATGCATAAGTTAATGTTTAGGTTTATGATTAAGTTTATGATTAAGTTTATGTTTAAGTTTATGTTTATGTTAATGTTTTAATTTATGTTTAAGTTTATGATTAAGTTTATGATTATTTTTATGATTAAGTTTATGTTTAAGTTTATGTTCAAGTTTATGTTTAAGTTTATGATTTAGTTTATGATTAAGTTTATGATTAAGTTTATAATTAAGTTTATGATTAAGTTTATGTTTATGTTTATGTTTAAGTTTATGTTTAAGTTTATGATTAAGTTTTTGATTAAGTTTATGTTTTAGTTTATGATTAAGTTTATGATTAAGTTTATGATTAAGTTTATGATTAAGTTTATGATTAAGTTTATGTTTAAGTTTACGATTAAGTTTATGATTAAGTTTATAATTAAGTTTATGATTAAGTTTATGTTTATGTTTATGTTTAAGTTTATGTTTAAGTTTATAATTAAGTTTATGATTAAGTTTATGTTTAAGTTTATGATTAAGTTTATGATTAAGTTTATGATTAAGTTTATGTTTAAGTTTATGATTAAGTTTATGATTAAGTTTATGTTTATGTTTATGTTTAAGTTTATGATTAAGTTTATGATTAAGTTTATGATTACGTTTATGTTTATGTTTATGTTTAAGTTTATGATTAAGTTTATGATTAAGTTTATGTTTATGTTTAAGTTTATGATTAAGTTTATGATTAAGTTTATGATTAAGTTAATGTTTAAGTTTATGATTAAGTTTATGCATTAAGTTAATGTTTAAGTTTATGATTAAGTTTATAATTAAGTTTATGATTAAGTTTATGTTTAAGTTTATGTTTATGTTTTAATTTATGTTTAAGTTTATGATTAAGTTTATGATTATTTTTATGATTAAGTTTATGTTTAAGTTTATGTTCAAGTTTATGTTTAAGTTTATGTTTATGTTTTAATTTATGTTTAAGTTTATGATTAAGTTTATGATTATTTTTATGATTAAGTTTATGTTTATGTTTAAGTTTATGATTAAGTTTATGATTAAGTTTATGATTAAGTTTATGATTATGTTTTTGATAATGTTTATGATTAAGTTTATGTTTAAGTTTATGTTTATGTTTATGTTTTTATTTATGTTTAAATTTTTTTTAAATTTATGTTTAAGTTTATGTTTTAATTTATGTTTAAATTTATGTTTAAATTTATGATTAAATAAAAATATGTTTAGTTTATATTTAAATAAATTTAAACAAAAACTTATATATAATTTTAAACATAAATTTGAACATAAACTCAAACATAAACTTAATTATGAACTTAATCATAAACATAAACATAAACATAAACATAAACATAAACATAAACTTAAACATAAACTTAATCATAAACATTATCAAAAACATAATCATAAACTTAATCATAAACTTAATCATAAACTTAATCATAAACTTAAACATAAACATAAACTTAATCATAAAAATAATCATAAACTTAATCATAAACTTAAACATAAATTAAAACATAAACATAAACTTAAACATAAACTTGAACATAAACTTAAACATAAACTTAATCATAAAAATATTCATAAACTTAATCATAAACTTAAACATAAATTAAAACATAAACATAAACTTAAACATAAACTTAATCATAAACTTAATTATAAACTTAATCATAAACTTAAACATTAACTTAATGCATAAACTTAATCATAAACTTAAACATTAACTTAATCATAAACTTAATCATAAACTTAATCATAAACTTAAACATAAACATAAACTTAATCATAAACTTAATCATAAACTTAAACATAAACATAAACATAAACGTAATCATAAACTTAATCATAAACTTAATCATAAACTTAAACATAAACATAAACATAAACTTAATCATAACCTTAATCATAAACTTAAACATAAACTTAATCATAAACTTAATCATAAACTTAATCATAAACTTAAACATAAACTTAATCATAAACTTAATTATAAACTTAAACATAAACTTAAACATAAACATAAACATAAACTTAATCATAAACTTAATTATAAACTTAATCATAAACTTAATCGTAAACTTAAACATAAACTTAATCATAAACTTAATCATAAACTTAATCATAAACTTAATCATAAACTTAATCATAAACTAAAACATAAACTTAATCAAAAACTTAATCATAAACTTAAACATAAACTTAAACATAAACATAAACATAAACTAAATCATAAACTTAATTATAAACTTAATCATAAACTTAATCATAAACTAAATCATAAACTTAAACATAAACTTGAACATAAACTTAAACATAAACTTAATCATAAAAATAATCATAAACTTAATCATAAACTTAAACATAAATTAAAACATTAACATAAACATAAACTTAAACATAAACTTAATCATAAACTTAATCATAAACCTAAACATTAACTTATGCATAAACTTAATCATAAACTTAAACATTAACTTAATCATAAACTTAATCATAAACTTAATCATAAACTTAAACATAAACATACGTTTATGTTTATGTTTATGTTTAAGTTTATGATTAAGTTTATGATTAAGTTTATGTTTATGTTTAAGTTTATGATTAAGTTTATGATTAAGTTTATGATTAAGTTAATGTTTAAGTTTATGATTAAGTTTATGCATTAAGTTAATGTTTAAGTTTATGATTAAGTTTATGATTATTTTTATGATTAAGTTTATGTTTAAGTTTATGTTCAAGTTTATGTTTAAGTTTATGTTTATGTTTTAATTTATGTTTAAGTTTATGATTAAGTTTATGATTATTTTTATGATTAAGTTTATGTTTATGTTTAAGTTTATGATTAAGTTTATGATTAAGTTTATGATTAAGTTTATGATTATGTTTTTGATAATGTTTATGATTAAGTTTATGTTTAAGTTTATGTTTATGTTTATGTTTTTATTTATGTTTAAATTTTTTTTAAATTTATGTTTAAGTTTATGTTTTAATTTATGTTTAAATTTATGTTTAAATTTATGATTAAATAAAAATATGTTTAGTTTATATTTAAATAAATTTAAACAAAAACTTATATATAATTTTAAACATAAATTTGAACATAAACTCAAACATAAACTAAAACATAAACTTAATTATGACCTTAATCATAAACATAAACATAAACATAAACATAAACATAAACATAAACATAAACATAAACATAAACATAAACATAAACATAAACATAAACATAAACATAAACATAAACATAAACATAAACATAAACATAAACATAAACATAAACATTAACATTAACATAAACATAAACATAAACATAAACATAAACATAAACATAAACATAAACATAAGCATAAACATAAACATAAACATAAACATAAACATAAACATAAACATAAACATAAACATATACATAAACATTAACTTCAACATAAACATAAACATAAACATAAACATAAACTTAAACATAAACTTAAACATAAACTTTATCATAAACTTAATCATAAACTTAAACATAAACATAAACATAAACATAAACATAAAAATTAACATAAACATAAACATAAACTTAAATAAAAATAAAACATAAACTTAAACATAAACATATTCATAAACTTAAACATAAATTAAAACATAAGCATAAACATAAACATAAACATAAACATAAACATAAACATAAACATAAACATAAACATAAACATAAACATAAACTTGCATCATATCACTCAAATAACATCAAATTAAGTCAAATCTAGACATTTTGACTCTAAAATTCCGATTAGCGCTGAAACTTTTCGAATTGATTTTAAAAACTGGTTCAAATAGACTGTTTGAAACGAATTAAGACAATTATTATCGAATAAATACAAAATACACCGAATTAATACAAATCGAGTCGATTTGTATCAAATCTGTCTTGAGGATGTTTTAATATAATTATTTTTATTTTTCTATGCAAAATCGAATTGAGACGAAATGTGTTGTTTATGTATATGTTTATGTTTATGTTTATGTTTGAGTTTATGTTTATGTTTATGTTTATGTTTATGTTTATGTTTTAATTTAAGTTTAAGTTTATGTTTAAGTTTATGTTTAAGTTTATGATTAAGTTTATGATTAAGTTTATGTTTAAGTTTATGATTAAGTTTATGATTAAGTTTATGATTAAGTTTATGTTTAAGTTTATGATTAAGTTTATGATTAAGTTTATGATTAAGTTTATGATTAAGTTTATGTTTAAGTTTATGATTAAGTTTATGATTAAGTTTATGATTAAGTTTATGTTTAAGTTTACGATTAAGTTTATGATTAAGTTTATAATTAAGTTTATGATTAAGTTTATGTTTATGTTTATGTTTAAGTTTATGTTTAAGTTTATGATTAAGTTTATGATTAAGTTTATGTTTAAGTTTATGATTAAGTTTATGATTAAGTTTATGATCAAGTTTATGTTTAAGTTTATGATTAAGTTTATGACTAAGTTTATGATTAGGTTTATGATTAAGTTTATGATTAAGTTTATGTTTATGTTTATGTTTAGGTTTATGATTAAGTTGATGATTAAGTTTATTTTTAAGTTTATAATTAAGTTTATGATTAAGTTTATGTTTAAGTTTTTGATTAAGTTTATGATTAAGTTTATGTTTAAGTTTATGTTTATGTTTTTGTTTTAATTTATGTTTAAGTTTATGATTAAGTTTATGATTATGTTTATGATAAAGTTATTGTTTAAGTTTATGTTTAAGTTTATGTTTAAGTTTATGATTAAGTTTATGATTAAGTTTATGATTAAGTTTATGTTTATGTTTAAGTTTATGATTAAGTTTATGATTAAGTTTATGATTAAGTTTATGTTTATGTTTAAGTTTATGATTAAGTTTATGATTAAGTTTATGATTAAGTTTATGTTTAAGTTTATGTTTATGTTTTTGATTTAATTAATGTTTAAGTTTATGATTAAGTTTATGATTAAGTTTATGATTAAGTTTATGTTTATGTTTATGTTTAAGTTTATGTTTAAGTTTAAGATTAAGTTTATGTTTAAGTTTATGATTAAGTTTATGATTAAGTTTATGATTAAGTTTATGATTAAGTTTATGATTAAGTTTATGATTAAGTTTATGTTTAAGTTTATGTTTAAGTTTATGATTAAGTTTATGATTAAGTTTATGTTTATGTTTATGTTTATGTTTAAGTTTATGATTAAGGTTATGATTAAGTTTATGATTAAGTTTATGTTTATGTTTAAGTTTATGATTAAGTTTATGATTAGGTTTATGATTAAGTTTATGTTTAAGTTTATGATTAAGTTTATGCATAAGTTAATGTTTAAGTTTATGATTAAGTTTATGATTAAGTTTATGATTAAGTTTATGTTTAAGTTTATGTTTATGTTTATGTTTTAATTTATGTTTAAGTTTATGACTAAGTTTTTGATAATGTTTATGTTTAAGTTTATGTTTAAGTTTATGTTTATGTTTATGTTTTAATTTATGTTTAACATAAACATAAACTTAAACATAAACATAAACATAAACATAAACATAAACATAAACATAAACATAAACATAAACATAAACATAAACATAAACATAAACATAAACATAAACATAAACATAAACATAAACATAAACATAAACATAAACATAAACATAAACATAAACATAAACATAAACATAAACATAAACATAAACATAAACATAAACATAAACATAAACATAAACATAAACATAAACATAAACATATACATAAACATAAACTTAAACATAAACTTAAACATAAACTTGCATCATATCACTCAAATAACATCAAATTAAGTCAAATCTAGGCATTTTGACTCTAAAATTCCGATTAGCGCTGACACTTTTCGAATTGATTTAAAAAACTGGTTCCAATAGACTGTTTGAAACGAATCAAGACAATTATTAACGAATAAATACAAAATAAACCGAATTAATACAAATCGAGTCGATTTGTATCAAATCTGTCTTGAGGATGTTTTAATATAATTATTTCTATGCAAAATCGAATTGAGACGAAATGTGTTGTTTATGTATATGTTTATGTTTATGTTTATGTTTGTGTTTATGTTTATGTTTATGTTTATGTTTATGTTTTAATTTATGTTTAAGTTTATGTTTAAGTTTATGTTTAAGTTTATGTTTAAGTTTATCATTAAATTTATGATTAAGTTTATGTTTATGTTTAAGTTTATGTTTATGTTTATGTTTAAGTTTATGTTTAAGTTTATGATTAAGTTTATGATTAAGTTTATGTTTATGTTTATGATTAAGTTTATGAATAAGTTTATGATTAAGTTTATGATTAAGTTTATGTTAATGTTTATGTTTAAGTTTATGTTTAAATTTATGATTAAGTTTATGATTAAGTTTCGGTTTAAGTTTATCATTAAGTTTATGATTAAGTTTATGATTAAGTTTATGTTTAAGTTTATGATTAAGTTTATGATTAAGTTTATGATTAAGTTTATGTTTAAGTTAATGTTTATGTTTATGTTTAAGTTTATGATTAAGTTTATGATTAAGTTTATGATTAAGTTTATGTTTAAGTTTATGATTTAGTTTATGATTAAGTTTATGTTTAAGTTTATGATTAAGTTTATGATTATGTTTATGATTAAGTTTATGATTAAGTTTATGATTAAGTTTATGATTAAGTTTATGATTAAGTTTATGATTAAGTTTATGTTTACGTTTATGTTTAAGTTTTTGATTAAGTTTATGATTAAGTTTATGTTTAAGTTTATGATTAAGTTTATGATTAAGTTTATGATTAAGTTTATGATTAAGTTTATGATTAAGTTTATGTTTAAGTTTATGTTTATGTTTATGTTTTAATTTATGTTTAAGTTTATGATTAAGTATATGATTAAGTTTATGTTTTAAATTATGTTTAAATTTATGTTTAAATAATATGTTAAGTTTATATTTAAATAAACTTAAACATAAACTTAAACATAAATTTAAACATAGATTTGAACATAAACTTAAACTTAAACTAAAACATAAACTTAATCATGAACTTTATCATAAACATAAACATAAACTTAAACATAAACATAAACATAAACTTTAACATAAACTTAAATATAAACTTAAACATAAACTTAAACATAAAATAAAACATAAACACAAACATAAAAATAAACATAAACATAAACTTAAACATAAACATAAACATAAACATTACTATAAACATAAACATAATCATAAACTTAAACATAAATTAAAACATAAGCATAAACATAAACATAAACATAAACATAAACATAAACATAAACATAAACATAAACATAAACATAAACATAAACATAAACATAAACATAAACATAAACATAAACATAAACATAAACATAAACATAAACATAAACATAAACTTAAACATAAACTTAAACATAAACATCAACATAAACATAAACATAAACATAAACTTAAACATAAACATAAACTTTAACATAAACTTAATTATAAACTTAAACATAAACTTAAACATAAACATAAACATAAACATAAACATAAACATAAACATAAACATAAACATAAACATAAACATAAACATAAACATAAACATAAACATAAACATAAACATAAACATAAACATAAACATAAACATAAACATAAACATAAACATAAACATAAACATAAACATAAACATAAACATAAACATAAACATAAACATAAACATAAACATAAACATAAACATAAACATAAACATAAACATAAACATAAACATAAACATAAACATAAACATAAACATAAACATAAACATAAACATAAACATAAACATAAACATAAACATAAACATAAACATAAACATAAACATAAACATAAACATAAACATAAACATAAACATAAACATAAACATAAACATAAACATAAACATAAACATAAACATAAACATAAACATAAACATAAACATAAACATAAACATAAACATAAACATAAACATAAACATAAACATAAACATAAACATAAACATAAACATAAACATAAACATATACATAAACATAAACTTAAACATAAACTTAAACATAAACTTGCATCATATCACTCTAATAACATCAAATTAAGTCAAATCTAGGCATTTTGACTCTAAAATTCCGATTAGCGCTGACACTTTTCGAATTGATTTAAAAAACTGGTTCCAATAGACTGTTTGAAACGAAACAAGACAATTATTAACGAATAAATACAAAATAAACCGAATTAATACAAATCGAGTCGATTTGTATCAAATCTGTCTTGAGGATGTTTTAATATAATTATTTTTATTTTTCTATGCAAAATCGAATTGAGACGAAATGTGTTGTTTATGTATATGTTTATGTTTATGTTTATGTTTGTGTTTATGTTTATGTTTATGTTTATGTTTATGTTTATGTTTTAATTTATGTTTAAGTTTATGTTTAAGTTTATGTTTAAGTTTATGTTTAAGTTTATGTTTAAGTTTATCATTAAATTTATGATTAAGTTTATGTTTATGTTTAAGTTTATGTTTATGTTTATGTTTAAGTTTATGTTTAAGTTTATGATTAAGTTTATGATTAAGTTTATGTTTATGTTTATGATTAAGTTTATGAATAAGTTTATGATTAAGTTTATGATTAAGTTTATGTTAATGTTTATGTTTAAGTTTATGTTTAAATTTATGATTAAGTTTATGATTAAGTTTCGGTTTAAGTTTATCATTAAGTTTATGATTAAGTTTATGATTAAGTTTATGTTTAAGTTTATGATTCAGTTTATGATTATGTTTATGATTAAGTTTATGTTTAAGTTTATGTTTATGTTTATGTTTAAGTTTATGTTTAAGTTTATGATTAAGTTTATGAATAAGTTTATGTTTAAGTTTATGATTTAGTTTATGATTAAGTTTATGTTTAAGTTTATGATTAAGTTTATGATTATGTTTATGATTAAGTTTATGTTAAAGTTTATGATTAAGTTTATGATTAAGTTTATGTTTACGTTTATGTTTAAGTTTTTGATTAAGTTTATGATTAAAATTTTATGTTTATGTTTATGATTAAGTTTATGTTTAAGTTTATGATTAAGTTTATGATAAAGTTTATGATTAAGTTTATGTTTAAGTTCATGATTAAGTTTATGATTAAGTTTATGATTAAGTTTATGTTTATGTATATGTTTAAGTTTATGATTAAGTTTATGATTAAGTTTATAATTATGTTTATGATTAAGTTTATGTTAAAGTTTATGTTTAAGTTTATGTTTAAGTTTATGAATAAGTTTATGATTAAGTTTATGATTAAGTTTATGATTAAGTTTATGTTTACGTTTATGTTTAAGTTTATGATTAAGTTTATGATTAAGTTTATGTTTAAGTTTATGATTAAGTTTATGATTAAGTTTATGATTAAGTTTATGATTAAGTTTATGATTAAGTTTATGTTTAAGTTTATGTTTATGTTTATGTTTTAATTTATGTTTAAGTTTATGATTAAGTATATGATTAAGTTTATGTTTAAGTTTATGTTTTAAATTATGTTTAAATTTATGTTTAAATAATATGTAAAGTTTATATTTAAATAAACTTAAACATAAATTTAAACATAAATTTAAACATAGATTTGAACATAAACTTAAACATAAACTAAAACATAAACTTAATCATGAACTTTATCATAAACATAAACATAAACTTAAACATAAACATAAACATAAACTTTAACATAAACTTAAATATAAACTTAAACATAAACTTAAACATAAAATAAAACATAAACACAAACATAAACATAAACATAAACATAAACTTAAACATAAACATAAACATAAACATAAACATTACTATAAACATAAACATAATCATAAACTTAAACATAAATTAAAACATAAGCATAAACATAAACATAAACATAAACATAAACATAAACATAAACATAAACATAAACATAAACATAAACTTAAACATAAACTTAAACATAAACATCAACATAAACATAAACATAAACATAAACTTAAACATAAACATAAACTTTAACATAAACTTAATTATAAACTTAAACATAAACTTAAACATAAACTTAAACATAAACATAAACATAAACATAAACATAAACATAAACATAAACATAAACATAAACATAAACATAAACATAAACATAAACATAAACATAAACATAAACATAAACATAAACATAAACATAAACATAAACATAAACATAAACATAAACATAAACATAAACATAAACATAAACATAAACATAAACATAAACATAAACATAAACAAACATAAACATAAACATAAACATAAACATAAACATAAACATAAACATAAACATAAACATAAACATAAACATAAACATAAACATAAACATAAACATAAACATAAACATAAACATAAACATAAACATAAACATAAACATAAACATAAACATAAACATAAACATAAACATAAACATAAACATAAACATAAACATAAACATAAACATAAACATAAACATAAACATAAACATAAACATAAACATAAACATAATCATAAACATAAACATAAACATAAACATAAACATAAACATAAACATAAACATAAACATAAACATAAACATAAACATAAACATAAACATAAACATAAACATAAACATAAACATAAACATAAACATAAACATAAACATAAACATAAACATAAACATAAACATAAACATAAACATAAACATAAACATAAACATAAACATAAACATAAACATAAACATAAACATAAACATAAACATAAACATAAACATAAACATAAACATAAACATAAACATAAACATAAACATATACATAAACATAAACTTAAACATAAACTTAAACATAAACTTGCATCATATCACTCTAATAACATCAAATTAAGTCAAATCTAGGCATTTTGACTCTAAAATTCCGATTAGCGCTGACACTTTTCGAATTGATTTAAAAAACTGGTTCCAATAGACTGTTTGAAACGAAACAAGACAATTATTAACGAATAAATACAAAATAAACCGAATTAATACAAATCGAGTCGATTTGTATCAAATCTGTCTTGAGGATGTTTTAATATAATTATTTTTATTTTTCTATGCAAAATCGAATTGAGACGAAATGTGTTGTTTATGTATATGTTTATGTTTATGTTTATGTTTGTGTTTATGTTTATGTTTATGTTTATGTTTATGTTTATGTTTTAATTTATGTTTAAGTTTATGTTTAAGTTTATGTTTAAGTTTATGTTTAAGTTTATGTTTAAGTTTATCATTAAATTTATGATTAAGTTTATGTTTATGTTTAAGTTTATGTTTATGTTTATGTTTAAGTTTATGTTTAAGTTTATGATTAAGTTTATGATTAAGTTTATGTTTATGTTTATGATTAAGTTTATGAATAAGTTTATGATTAAGTTTATGATTAAGTTTATGTTAATGTTTATGTTTAAGTTTATGTTTAAATTTATGATTAAGTTTATGATTAAGTTTCGGTTTAAGTTTATCATTAAGTTTATGATTAAGTTTATGATTAAGTTTATGTTTAAGTTTATGATTCAGTTTATGATTATGTTTATGATTAAGTTTATGTTTAAGTTTATGTTTATGTTTATGTTTAAGTTTATGTTTAAGTTTATGATTAAGTTTATGAATAAGTTTATGTTTAAGTTTATGATTTAGTTTATGATTAAGTTTATGTTTAAGTTTATGATTAAGTTTATGATTATGTTTATGATTAAGTTTATGTTAAAGTTTATGATTAAGTTTATGATTAAGTTTATGTTTACGTTTATGTTTAAGTTTTTGATTAAGTTTATGATTAAAATTTTATGTTTATGTTTATGATTAAGTTTATGTTTAAGTTTATGATTAAGTTTATGATAAAGTTTATGATTAAGTTTATGTTTAAGTTCATGATTAAGTTTATGATTAAGTTTATGATTAAGTTTATGTTTATGTATATGTTTAAGTTTATGATTAAGTTTATGATTAAGTTTATAATTATGTTTATGATTAAGTTTATGTTAAAGTTTATGTTTAAGTTTATGTTTAAGTTTATGAATAAGTTTATGATTAAGTTTATGATTAAGTTTATGATTAAGTTTATGTTTACGTTTATGTTTAAGTTTATGATTAAGTTTATGATTAAGTTTATGTTTAAGTTTATGATTAAGTTTATGATTAAGTTTATGATTAAGTTTATGATTAAGTTTATGATTAAGTTTATGTTTAAGTTTATGTTTATGTTTATGTTTTAATTTATGTTTAAGTTTATGATTAAGTATATGATTAAGTTTATGTTTAAGTTTATGTTTTAAATTATGTTTAAATTTATGTTTAAATAATATGTAAAGTTTATATTTAAATAAACTTAAACATAAATTTAAACATAAATTTAAACATAGATTTGAACATAAACTTAAACATAAACTAAAACATAAACTTAATCATGAACTTTATCATAAACATAAACATAAACTTAAACATAAACATAAACATAAACTTTAACATAAACTTAAATATAAACTTAAACATAAACTTAAACATAAAATAAAACATAAACACAAACATAAACATAAACATAAACATAAACTTAAACATAAACATAAACATAAACATAAACATTACTATAAACATAAACATAATCATAAACTTAAACATAAATTAAAACATAAGCATAAACATAAACATAAACATAAACATAAACATAAACATAAACATAAACATAAACATAAACATAAACTTAAACATAAACTTAAACATAAACATCAACATAAACATAAACATAAACATAAACTTAAACATAAACATAAACTTTAACATAAACTTAATTATAAACTTAAACATAAACTTAAACATAAACTTAAACATAAACATAAACATAAACATAAACATAAACATAAACATAAACATAAACATAAACATAAACATAAACATAAACATAAACATAAACATAAACATAAACATAAACATAAACATAAACATAAACATAAACATAAACATAAACATAAACATAAACATAAACATAAACATAAACATAAACATAAACATAAACATAAACAAACATAAACATAAACATAAACATAAACATAAACATAAACATAAACATAAACATAAACATAAACATAAACATAAACATAAACATAAACATAAACATAAACATAAACATAAACATAAACATAAACATAAACATAAACATAAACATAAACATAAACATAAACATAAACATAAACATAAACATAAACATAAACATAAACATAAACATAAACATAAACATAAACATAAACATAAACATAAACATAAACATAAACATAAACATAAACATAAACATAAACATAAACATAAACATAAACATAAACATAAACATAAACATAAACATAAACATAAACATAAACATAAACATAAACATAAACATAAACATAAACATAAACATAAACATAAACATAAACATAAACATAAACATAAAAATAAACTTAAACATAAACATTAACATTAACATAAACATAAACATAAACATAAACATAAACATAAAATTAAACATAAACTTAAACATAAACATAATCATAAACTTAAACATAAATTAAAACATAAGCATAAACATAAACATAAACATAAACATAAACATAAACATAAACATAAACATAAACATAAACATAAACATAAACATAAACAAAAACATAAACATAAACATAAACATAAACATATACATAAACATAAACTTAAACATAAACTTAAACATAAACTTGCATCATATCACTCAAATAACATCAAATTAAGTCAAATCTAGGCATTTTGACTCTAAAATTCCGATTAGCGCTGACACTTTTCGAATTGATTTAAAAAACTGGTTCCAATAGACTGTTTGAAACGAATCAAGACAATTATTAACGAATAAATACAAAATAAACCGAATTAATACAAATCGAGTCGATTTGTATCAAATCTGTCTTGAGGATGTTTTAATATAATTATTTTTATTTTTCTATGCAAAATCGAATTGAGACGAAATGTGTTGTTTATGTATATGTTTATGTTTATGTTTATGTTTGTGTTTATGTTTATGTTTATGTTTATGTTTATGTTTATGTTTATGTTTTAATTTATGTTTAAGTTTATGTTTAAGTTTATGTTTAAGTTTATGTTTAAGTTTATGTTTAAGTTTATCATTAAATTTATGATTAAGTTTATGTTTATGTTTAAGTTTATGTTTATGTTTATGTTTAAGTTTATGTTTAAGTTTATGATTAAGTTTATGATTAAGTTTATGTTTATGTTTATGATTAAGTTTATGAATAAGTTTATGATTAAGTTTATGATTAAGTTTATGTTAATGTTTATGTTTAAGTTTATGTTTAAATTTATGATTAAGTTTATGATTAAGTTTCGGTTTAAGTTTATCATTAAGTTTATGATTAAGTTTATGATTAAGTTTATGTTTAAGTTTATGATTAAGTTTATGATTAAGTTTATGATTAAGTTTATGTTTAAGTTTATGTTTATGTTTATGTTTAAGTTTATGATTAAGTTTATGATTAAGTTTATGATTAAGTTTATGTTTAAGTTTATGATTTAGTTTATAATTAAGTTTATGTTTAAGTTTATGATTAAGTTTATGATTATGTTTATGATTAAGTTTATGTTAAAGTTTATGATTAAGTTTATGATTAAGTTTATGTTTACGTTTATGTTTAAGTTTTTGATTAAGTTTATGATTAAAATTTTATGTTTAAGTTTATGATTAAGTTTATGTTTAGGTTAATGATTAAGTTTATGATTAAGTTTATGATTAAGTTTATGTTTAAGTTTATGATTAAGTTTATGATTAAGTTTATGATAAAGTTTATGTTTATGTATATGTTTAAGTTTATGATTAAGTTTATGATTAAGTTTATGATTATGTTTATGATTAAGTTTATGTTAAAGTTTATGTTTAAGTTTATGTTTAAGTTCATGAATAAGTTTATGATTAAGTTTATGATTAAGTTTATGATTAAGTATATGTTTACGTTTATGTGTAAGTTTATGATTAAGTTTATGATTAAGTTTATGTTTAAGTTTATGATTAAGTTTATGATTAAGTTTATGATTAAGTTTATGATTAAGTTTATGATTAAGTTTATGTTTAAGTTTATGTTTATGTTTATGTTTTAATTTATGTTTAAGTTTATGATTAAGTATATGATTAAGTTTATGTTTAAGTTTATGTTTTAAATTATGTTTAAATTTATGTTTAAATAATATGTTAAGTTTATATTTAAATAAACTTAAACATAAACTTAAACAAAAATTTAAACATAGATTTGAACATAAACTTAAACATAAACTAAAACATAAACTTAATCATGAACTTTATCATAAACATAAAAATAAACTTAAACATAAACATAAACATAAACTTTAACATAAACTTAAATATAAACTTAAACATAAACTTAAACATAAAATAAAACATAAACACAAATATAAACATAAACATAAACATAAACTTAAACATAAACATAAACATAAACATAAACATAATCATAAACTTAAACATAAATTAAAACATAAGCATAAACATAAACATAAACATAAACATAAACATAAACATAAACATAAACATAAACATAAACATAAACATAAACATAAACATAAACATAAACATAAACATAAACTTAAACATAAACTTAAACATAAACATCAACATAAACATAAACATAAACATAAACTTAAACATAAACATAACCTTTAACATAAACTTAATTATAAACTTAAACATAAACTTAAACATAAACTTAAACATAAACATAAACATAAACATAAATATAAACATAAACATAAACATAAACATAAACATAAACATAAACATAAACATAAACATAAACATAAACATAAACATAAACATAAACATAAACATAAACATAAACATAAACATAAACATAAACATAAACATAAACATAAACATAAACATAAACATAAACATGAACATGAACATGAACATGAACATAAACATAAACATAAACATAAACATAAACATAAACAAACATAAACATAAACATAAACATAAACATAAACATAAACATAAACATAAACATAAACATAAACATAAACATAAACATAAACATAAACATAAACATAAACATAAACATAAACATAAACATAAACATAAACATAAACATAAACATAAACATAAACATAAACATAAACATAAACATAAACATAAACATAAACATAAACATAAACATAAACATAAACATAAACATAAACATAAACATAAACATTAACATTAACATAAACATAAACATAAACATAAACATAAACATAAACATAAACATAAACATAAACATAAACATAAACATAAACATAAACATAAACATAAACATAAACATAAACATAAACATAAACATAATCATAAACATAAACATAAACATATACATAAACATAAACTTAAACATAAACTTAAACATAAACTTGCATCATATCACTCTAATAACATCAAATTAAGTCAAATCTAGGCATTTTGACTCTAAAATTCCGATTAGCGCTGACACTTTTCGAATTGATTTAAAAAACTGGTTCCAATAGACTGTTTGAAACGAATCAAGACAATTATTAACGAATAAATACAAAATAAACCGAATTAATACAAATCGAGTCGATTTGTATCAAATCTGTCTTGAGGATGTTTTAATATAATTATTTTTATTTTTCTATGCAAAATCGAATTGAGACGAAATGTGTTGTTTATGTATATGTTTATGTTTATGTTTATGTTTGTGTTTATGTTTATGTTTATGTTTATGTTTATGTTTATGTTTATGTTTTAATTTATGTTTAAGTTTATGTTTAAGTTTATGTTTAAGTTTATGTTTAAGTTTATGTTTAAGTTTATGTTTAAGTTTATCATTAAATTTATGATTAAGTTTATGTTTATGTTTAAGTTTATGTTTATGTTTATGTTTAAGTTTATGTTTAAGTTTATGATTAAGTTTATGATTAAGTTTATGTTTATGTTTATGATTAAGTTTATGAATAAGTTTATGATTAAGTTTATGATTAAGTTTATGTTAATGTTTATGTTTAAGTTTATGTTTAAATTTATGATTAAGTTTATGATTAAGTTTCGGTTTAAGTTTATCATTAAGTTTATGATTAAGTTTATGATTAAGTTTATGTTTAAGTTTATGATTCAGTTTATGATTATGTTTATGATTAAGTTTATGTTTAAGTTTATGTTTATGTTTATGTTTAAGTTTATGTTTAAGTTTATGATTAAGTTTATGAATAAGTTTATGTTTAAGTTTATGATTTAGTTTATGATTAAGTTTATGTTTAAGTTTATGATTAAGTTTATGATTATGTTTATGATTAAGTTTATGTTAAAGTTTATGATTAAGTTTATGATTAAGTTTATGTTTACGTTTATGTTTAAGTTTTTGATTAAGTTTATGATTAAAATTTTATGTTTATGTTTATGATTAAGTTTATGTTTAAGTTTATGATTAAGTTTATGATAAAGTTTATGATTAAGTTTATGTTTAAGTTCATGATTAAGTTTATGATTAAGTTTATGATTAAGTTTATGTTTATGTATATGTTTAAGTTTATGATTAAGTTTATGATTAAGTTTATAATTATGTTTATGATTAAGTTTATGTTAAAGTTTATGTTTAAGTTTATGTTTAAGTTTATGAATAAGTTTATGATTAAGTTTATGATTAAGTTTATGATTAAGTTTATGTTTACGTTTATGTTTAAGTTTATGATTAAGTTTATGATTAAGTTTATGTTTAAGTTTATGATTAAGTTTATGATTAAGTTTATGATTAAGTTTATGATTAAGTTTATGATTAAGTTTATGTTTAAGTTTATGTTTATGTTTATGTTTTAATTTATGTTTAAGTTTATGATTAAGTATATGATTAAGTTTATGTTTAAGTTTATGTTTTAAATTATGTTTAAATTTATGTTTAAATAATATGTAAAGTTTATATTTAAATAAACTTAAACATAAATTTAAACATAAATTTAAACATAGATTTGAACATAAACTTAAACATAAACTAAAACATAAACTTAATCATGAACTTTATCATAAACATAAACATAAACTTAAACATAAACATAAACATAAACTTTAACATAAACTTAAATATAAACTTAAACATAAACTTAAACATAAAATAAAACATAAACACAAACATAAACATAAACATAAACATAAACTTAAACATAAACATAAACATAAACATAAACATTACTATAAACATAAACATAATCATAAACTTAAACATAAATTAAAACATAAGCATAAACATAAACATAAACATAAACATAAACATAAACATAAACATAAACATAAACATAAACATAAACTTAAACATAAACTTAAACATAAACATCAACATAAACATAAACATAAACATAAACTTAAACATAAACATAAACTTTAACATAAACTTAATTATAAACTTAAACATAAACTTAAACATAAACTTAAACATAAACATAAACATAAACATAAACATAAACATAAACATAAACATAAACATAAACATAAACATAAACATAAACATAAACATAAACATAAACATAAACATAAACATAAACATAAACATAAACATAAACATAAACATAAACATAAACATAAACATAAACATAAACATAAACATAAACATAAACATAAACATAAACATAAACATAAACATAAACATAAACATAAACAAACATAAACATAAACATAAACATAAACATAAACATAAACATAAACATAAACATAAACATAAACATAAACATAAACATAAACATAAACATAAACATAATCATAAACATAAACATAAACATAAACATAAACATAAACATAAACATAAACATAAACATAAACATAAACATAAACATAAACATAAACATAAACATAAACATAAACATAAACATAAACATAAACATAAACATAAACATAAACATAAACATAAACATAAACATAAACATAAACATAAACATAAACATAAACATAAACATAAACATAAACATAAACATAAACATAAACATAAACATAAACATAAACATAAACATAAACATAAACATAAACATAAACATAAACATAAACATAAAAATAAACTTAAACATAAACATTAACATTAACATAAACATAAACATAAACATAAACATAAACATAAAATTAAACATAAACTTAAACATAAACATAATCATAAACTTAAACATAAATTAAAACATAAGCATAAACATAAACATAAACATAAACATAAACATAAACATAAACATAAACATAAACATAAACATAAACATAAACATAAACAAAAACATAAACATAAACATAAACATAAACATATACATAAACATAAACTTAAACATAAACTTAAACATAAACTTGCATCATATCACTCAAATAACATCAAATTAAGTCAAATCTAGGCATTTTGACTCTAAAATTCCGATTAGCGCTGACACTTTTCGAATTGATTTAAAAAACTGGTTCCAATAGACTGTTTGAAACGAATCAAGACAATTATTAACGAATAAATACAAAATAAACCGAATTAATACAAATCGAGTCGATTTGTATCAAATCTGTCTTGAGGATGTTTTAATATAATTATTTTTATTTTTCTATGCAAAATCGAATTGAGACGAAATGTGTTGTTTATGTATATGTTTATGTTTATGTTTATGTTTGTGTTTATGTTTATGTTTATGTTTATGTTTATGTTTATGTTTATGTTTTAATTTATGTTTAAGTTTATGTTTAAGTTTATGTTTAAGTTTATGTTTAAGTTTATGTTTAAGTTTATCATTAAATTTATGATTAAGTTTATGTTTATGTTTAAGTTTATGTTTATGTTTATGTTTAAGTTTATGTTTAAGTTTATGATTAAGTTTATGATTAAGTTTATGTTTATGTTTATGATTAAGTTTATGAATAAGTTTATGATTAAGTTTATGATTAAGTTTATGTTAATGTTTATGTTTAAGTTTATGTTTAAATTTATGATTAAGTTTATGATTAAGTTTCGGTTTAAGTTTATCATTAAGTTTATGATTAAGTTTATGATTAAGTTTATGTTTAAGTTTATGATTAAGTTTATGATTAAGTTTATGATTAAGTTTATGTTTAAGTTTATGTTTATGTTTATGTTTAAGTTTATGATTAAGTTTATGATTAAGTTTATGATTAAGTTTATGTTTAAGTTTATGATTTAGTTTATAATTAAGTTTATGTTTAAGTTTATGATTAAGTTTATGATTATGTTTATGATTAAGTTTATGTTAAAGTTTATGATTAAGTTTATGATTAAGTTTATGTTTACGTTTATGTTTAAGTTTTTGATTAAGTTTATGATTAAAATTTTATGTTTAAGTTTATGATTAAGTTTATGTTTAGGTTAATGATTAAGTTTATGATTAAGTTTATGATTAAGTTTATGTTTAAGTTTATGATTAAGTTTATGATTAAGTTTATGATAAAGTTTATGTTTATGTATATGTTTAAGTTTATGATTAAGTTTATGATTAAGTTTATGATTATGTTTATGATTAAGTTTATGTTAAAGTTTATGTTTAAGTTTATGTTTAAGTTCATGAATAAGTTTATGATTAAGTTTATGATTAAGTTTATGATTAAGTATATGTTTACGTTTATGTGTAAGTTTATGATTAAGTTTATGATTAAGTTTATGTTTAAGTTTATGATTAAGTTTATGATTAAGTTTATGATTAAGTTTATGATTAAGTTTATGATTAAGTTTATGTTTAAGTTTATGTTTATGTTTATGTTTTAATTTATGTTTAAGTTTATGATTAAGTATATGATTAAGTTTATGTTTAAGTTTATGTTTTAAATTATGTTTAAATTTATGTTTAAATAATATGTTAAGTTTATATTTAAATAAACTTAAACATAAACTTAAACAAAAATTTAAACATAGATTTGAACATAAACTTAAACATAAACTAAAACATAAACTTAATCATGAACTTTATCATAAACATAAAAATAAACTTAAACATAAACATAAACATAAACTTTAACATAAACTTAAATATAAACTTAAACATAAACTTAAACATAAAATAAAACATAAACACAAATATAAACATAAACATAAACATAAACTTAAACATAAACATAAACATAAACATAAACATAATCATAAACTTAAACATAAATTAAAACATAAGCATAAACATAAACATAAACATAAACATAAACATAAACATAAACATAAACATAAACATAAACATAAACATAAACATAAACATAAACATAAACATAAACATAAACTTAAACATAAACTTAAACATAAACATCAACATAAACATAAACATAAACATAAACTTAAACATAAACATAACCTTTAACATAAACTTAATTATAAACTTAAACATAAACTTAAACATAAACTTAAACATAAACATAAACATAAACATAAATATAAACATAAACATAAACATAAACATAAACATAAACATAAACATAAACATAAACATAAACATAAACATAAACATAAACATAAACATAAACATAAACATAAACATAAACATAAACATAAACATAAACATAAACATAAACATAAACATAAACATGAACATGAACATGAACATGAACATAAACATAAACATAAACATAAACATAAACATAAACAAACATAAACATAAACATAAACATAAACATAAACATAAACATAAACATAAACATAAACATAAACATAAACATAAACATAAACATAAACATAAACATAAACATAAACATAAACATAAACATAAACATAAACATAAACATAAACATAAACATAAACATAAACATAAACATAAACATAAACATAAACATAAACATAAACATAAACATAAACATAAACATAAACATAAACATAAACATAAACATAAACATAAACATAAACATAAACATAAACATAAACATAAACATAAACATAAACATAAACATAAACATAAACATAAACATAAACATAAACATAAACATAAACATAAACATAAACATAAACATAATCATAAACATAAACATAAACATATACATAAACATAAACTTAAACATAAACTTAAACATAAACTTGCATCATATCACTCTAATAACATCAAATTAAGTCAAATCTAGGCATTTTGACTCTAAAATTCCGATTAGCGCTGACACTTTTCGAATTGATTTAAAAAACTGGTTCCAATAGACTGTTTGAAACGAATCAAGACAATTATTAACGAATAAATACAAAATAAACCGAATTAATACAAATCGAGTCGATTTGTATCAAATCTGTCTTGAGGATGTTTTAATATAATTATTTTTATTTTTCTATGCAAAATCGAATTGAGACGAAATGTGTTGTTTATGTATATGTTTATGTTTATGTTTATGTTTGTGTTTATGTTTATGTTTATGTTTATGTTTATGTTTATGTTTATGTTTTAATTTATGTTTAAGTTTATGTTTAAGTTTATGTTTAAGTTTATGTTTAAGTTTATGTTTAAGTTTATCATTAAATTTATGATTAAGTTTATGTTTATGTTTAAGTTTATGTTTATGTTTATGTTTATGTTTAAGTTTATGTTTAAGTTTATGATTAAGTTTATGATTAAGTTTATGTTTATGTTTATGATTAAGTTTATGAATAAGTTTATGATTAAGTTTATGATTAAGTTTATGTTTAAGTTTATGTTTATGTTTATGTTTAAATTTATGATTAAGTTTATGATTAAGTTTATGATTAAGTTTATGTTTAAGTTTATGATTTAGTTTATGATTAAGTTTATGTTTAAGTTTATGATTAAGTTTATGATTATGTTTATGATTAAGTTTATGTTAAAGTTTATGATTAAGTTTATGATTAAGTTTATGTTTACGTTTATGTTTAAGTTTTTGATTAAGTTTATGATTAAAATTTTATGTTTAAGTTTATGATTAAGTTTATGTTTAGGTTAATGATTAAGTTTATGATTAAGTTTATGATTAAGTTTATGTTTAAGTTTATGATTAAGTTTATGATTAAGTTTATGATAAAGTTTATGTTTATGTATATGTTTAAGTTTATGATTAAGTTTATGATTAAGTTTATGATTATGTTTATGATTAAGTTTATGTTAAAGTTTATGTTTAAGTTTATGTTTAAGTTTATGAATAAGTTTATGATTAAGTTTATGATTAAGTTTATGATTAAGTTTATGTTTACGTTTATGTTTAAGTTTATGATTAAGTTCATGATTAAGTTTATGTTTAAGTTTATGATTAAGTTTATGATTAAGTTTATGATTAAGTTTATGTTTAAGTTTATGATTAAGTTTATGATTAAGTTTATGTTTATGTATATGTTTAAGTTTATGATTAAGTTTATGATTAAGTTTATGATTATGTTTATGATTAAGTTTTTGTTAAAGTTTATGTTTAAGTTTATGTTTAAGTTTATGAATAAGTTTATGATTAAGTTTATGATTAAGTTTATGATTAAGTTTATGTTTACGTTTATGTTTAAGTTTATGATTAAGTTTATGATTAAGTTTATCTTTAAGTTTATGATTAAGTTTATGATTAAGTTTATGATTAAGTTTATGATTAAGTTTATGATTAAGTTTATGTTTAAGTTTATGTTTATGTTTATGTTTTAATTTATGTTTAAGTTTATGATTAAGTATATGATTAAGTTTATGTTTAAGTTTATGTTTTAAATTATGTTTAAATTTATGTTTAAATAATATATTAAGTTTATATTTAAATAAACTTAAACATAAACTTAAACATAAATTTAAACATAGATTTGAACATAAACTTAAACATAAACTAAAACATAAACTTAATCATGAACTTTATCATAAACATAAACATAAACTTAAACATAAACATAAACATAAACTTTAACATAAACTTAAATATAAACTTAAACATAAACTTAAACATAAAATAAAACATAAACACAAACATAAACATAAACATAAACATTAACTTAAACATAAACATAAACATAAACATTACTATAAACATAAACATAATCATAAACTTAAATAAAAATTAAACATAAACTTAAACATAAACATAATCATAAACTTAAACATAAATTAAAACATAAGCATAAACATAAACATAAACATAAACATAAACATAAACATAAACATAAACATAAACATAAACATAAACATAAACATAAACATAAACATAAACATAAACTTAAACATAAACTTAAACATAAACATCAACATAAACATAAACATAAACATAAACTTAAACATAAACATAAACTTTAACATAAACTTAATTATAAACTTAAACATAAACTTAAACATAAACTTAAACATAAACATAAACATAAACATAAACATAAACATAAACATAAACATAAACATAAACATAAACATAAACATAAACATAAACATAAACATAAACATAAACATAAACATAAACATAAACATAAACATAAACATAAACATAAACATAAACATAAACATAAACATAAACATAAACATAAACAAACATAAACATAAACATAAACATAAACATAAACATAAACATAAACATAAACATAAACATAAACATAAACATAAACATAAACATAAACATAAACATAAACATAAACATAAACATAAACATAAACATAAACATAAACATAAACATAAACATAAACATAAACATAAACATAAACATAAACATAAACATAAACATAAACATAAACATAAACATAAACATAAACATAAACATAAACATAAACATAAACATAAACATAAACATAAACATAAACATAAACATAAACATAAACATAAACATAAACATAAACATAAACATAAACATAAACATAAACATAAACATAAACATAAACATAAACATAAACATAAACATAAACATAAACATAAACATAAACATAAACATAAACATAAACATAAACATAAACTTAAACATAAACTTAAACATAAACATCAACATAAACATAAACATAAACATAAACTTAAACATAAACATAAACTTTAACATAAACTTAATTATAAACTTAAACATAAACTTAAACATAAACTTAAACATAAACATAAACATAAACATACACATAAACATAAACATAAACATAAACATAAACATAAACATAAACATAAACATAAACATAAACATAAACATAAACATAAACATAAACATAAACATAAACATAAACATAAACATAAACATAAACATAAACATAAACATAAACATAAACATAAACATAAACATAAACATAAACATGAACATGAACATGAACATGAACATAAACATAAACATAAACATAAACATAAACATAAACATAAACAAACATAAACATAAACATAAACATAAACATAAACATAAACATAAACATAAACATAAACATAAACATAAACATAAACATAAACATAAACATAAACATAAACATAAACATAAACATAAACATAAACATAAACATAAACATAAACATAAACATAAACATAAACATAAACATAAACATAAACATAAACATAAACATAAACATAAACATAAACATAAACATAAACATAAACATAAACATAAACATAAACATAAACATAAACATAAACATAAACATAAACATAAACATAAACATAAACATAAACATAAACATAAACATAAACATAAACATAAACATAAACATAAACATATACATAAACATAAACTTAAACATAAACTTAAACATAAACTTGCATCATATCACTCTAATAACATCAAATTAAGTCAAATCTAGGCATTTTGACTCTAAAATTCCGATTAGCGCTGACACTTTTCGAATTGATTTAAAAAACTGGTTCCAATAGACTGTTTGAAACGAATCAAGACAATTATTAACGAATAAATACAAAATAAACCGAATTAATACAAATCGAGTCGATTTGTATCAAATCTGTCTTGAGGATGTTTTAATATAATTATTTTTATTTTTCTATGCAAAATCGAATTGAGACGAAATGTGTTGTTTATGTATATGTTTATGTTTATGTTTATGTTTGTGTTTATGTTTATGTTTATGTTTATGTTTATGTTTATGTTTATGTTTTAATTTATGTTTAAGTTTATGTTTAAGTTTATGTTTAAGTTTATGTTTAAGTTTATGTTTAAGTTTATCATTAAATTTATGATTAAGTTTATGTTTATGTTTAAGTTTATGTTTATGTTTATGATTAAGTTTATGATTAAGTTTATGTTTAAGTTTATGTTTATGTTTATGTTTAAATTTATGATTAAGTTTATGATTAAGTTTATGATTAAGTTTATGTTTAAGTTTATGATTTAGTTTATGATTAAGTTTATGTTTAAGTTTATGATTAAGTTTATGATTATGTTTATGATTAAGTTTATGTTAAAGTTTATGATTAAGTTTATGATTAAGTTTATGTTTACGTTTATGTTTAAGTTTTTGATTAAGTTTATGATTAAAATTTTATGTTTAAGTTTATGATTAAGTTTATGTTTAGGTTAATGATTAAGTTTATGATTAAGTTTATGATTAAGTTTATGTTTAAGTTTATGATTAAGTTTATGATTAAGTTTATGATAAAGTTTATGTTTATGTATATGTTTAAGTTTATGATTAAGTTTATGATTAAGTTTATGATTATGTTTATGATTAAGTTTATGTTAAAGTTTATGTTTAAGTTTATGTTTAAGTTTATGAATAAGTTTATGATTAAGTTTATGATTAAGTTTATGATTAAGTTTATGTTTACGTTTATGTTTAAGTTTATGATTAAGTTTATGATTAAGTTTATGTTTAAGTTTATGATTAAGTTTATGATTAAGTTTATGATTAAGTTTATGTTTAAGTTTATGATTAAGTTTATGATTAAGTTTATGTTTATGTATATGTTTAAGTTTATGATTAAGTTTATGATTAAGTTTATGATTATGTTTATGATTAAGTTTTTGTTAAAGTTTATGTTTAAGTTTATGTTTAAGTTTATGAATAAGTTTATGATTAAGTTTATGATTAAGTTTATGATTAAGTTTATGTTTACGTTTATGTTTAAGTTTATGATTAAGTTTATGATTAAGTTTATCTTTAAGTTTATGATTAAGTTTATGATTAAGTTTATGATTAAGTTTATGATTAAGTTTATGATTAAGTTTATGTTTAAGTTTATGTTTATGTTTATGTTTTAATTTATGTTTAAGTTTATGATTAAGTATATGATTAAGTTTATGTTTAAGTTTATGTTTTAAATTATGTTTAAATTTATGTTTAAATAATATGTTAAGTTTATATTTAAATAAACTTAAACATAAACTTAAACATAAAATTAAACATAGATTTGAACATAAACTTAAACATAAACTAAAACATAAACTTAATCATGAACTTTATCATAAACATAAACATAAACTTAAACATAAACATAAACATAAACTTTAACATAAACTTAAATATAAACTTAAACATAAACTTAAACATAAAATAAAACATAAACACAAACATAAACATAAACATAAACATTAACTTAAACATAAACATAAACATAAACATTACTATAAACATAAACATAATCATAAACTTAAATAAAAATTAAACATAAACTTAAACATAAACATAAACATAATCATAAACTTAAACATAAATTAAAACATAAGCATAAACATAAACATAAACATAAACATAAACATAAACATAAACATAAACATAAACATAAACATAAACATAAACATAAACATAAACATAAACATAAACTTAAACATAAACTTAAACATAAACATCAACATAAACATAAACATAAACATAAACATAAACATAAACATAAACATAAACTTAAACATAAACATAAACTTTAACATAAACTTAATTATAAACTTAAACATAAACTTAAACATAAACTTAAACATAAACATAAACATAAACATAAACATAAACATAAACATAAACATAAACATAAACATAAACATAAACATAAACATAAACATAAACATAAACATAAACATAAACATAAACATAAACATAAACATAAACATAAACATAAACATAAACATAAACATAAACATAAACATAAACATAAACATAAACATAAACATAAACAAACATAAACATAAACATAAACATAAACATAAACATAAACATAAACATAAACATAAACATAAACATAAACATAAACATAAACATAAACATAAACATAAACATAAACATAAACATAAACATAAACATAAACATAAACATAAACATAAACATAAACATAAACATAAACATAAACATAAACATAAACATAAACATAAACATAAACATAAACATAAACATAAACATAAACATAAACATAAACATAAACATAAACATAAACATAAACATAAACATAAACATAAACATAAACATAAACATAAACATAAACATAAACATAAACATAAACATAAACATAAACATAAACATAAACATAAACATAAACATAAACATAAACATAAACATAAACATAAACATAAACATAAACATAAACATAAACATAAACATAAACATAAACATAAACATAAACATAAACATAAACATAAACATAAACATAAACATAAACATAAACATAAACATAAACTTAAACATAAACATATACATAAACATAAACTTTAACATAAACTTAAACATAAACCTAAACTAAAACATAAACTTAAACATAAACTTAAACATAAACATAAACATAAACTAAAACATAAACTTAAACATAAACTTAAACATAAACTTATACCGTAAAGTGCGCCAACTTTGTGCCAGTGACCCAACTATGTGCCACTGCTGATTTCGGACATAAAGGACTCTCTAGCGGAATAGGTTGTTGAGATAAAGCTTCCAAAAAAATACGTAGGACAGTTCTGACATGCGAGATGTGAACTTCCACATTCCCAACCTTATCACTCTTATCTTGTGAATACGAAAAATATTTTGGTGATAGTGTTGTTTTTCCAGTTTTCCAAATTTTCGGGGAAGTCTCCTCTGGAAAACATATTTCGGATTTTTTTTGATTTATTGTAAGTTTATGATTCTATTCCTATACTATTAAAGGTGAAATAGCCGAATCGGCGATTTCTCAAGTTGTTGTATTTACTTATAGTACTAAGATTTTCAAAAAATGAAAGAAACGTGTGACAACTTTGTGCCATTTGTTCTCATCACTGAATCCGTATTATTTCAATAGTTTTTGTGGTTTTCGTTGTTTTTCTCGGACTAAGTTACTGGCACCAGTCTTGTACACATTAAGAGCAAAGTATACTGTTTTTTTGGGGGGGGGGGATTGATGGGCTTCTTTTTTGTAATTCTCCGCAAATAAAAGAATCGTAAAACAATGTAAATTAGATGCTATGAATATATAATAATTAATAAATATATTACAATAATAATTAGGACAGGGCCGTTGTATGTTTCTATAAATAAATATAATCTTTTTTTTAAATAAAAATTGTATGATAATGAATAGGTACTCGTACATACATATGTTAAACAACGACAGTTTTGATATTGATGTTAACTAATTAAACTAAAATTTAATCTTAAATAATTAGGTCAGGCACGTATTAGGGAGAATTTATAGTTAATATTTTCGAGTAAAAATTGTATGAAAATGAATATGATTTTTATTCATTATACAAAATTGTAAATATCTCGGTTTCTATGCAAGATAAGAGGTTGTTTTCCCCCAAAAAACCCCCTCTCCGTAGTATTTTTTCCGCCGGATCGAATGATTCTTATCACAACTCTTTATATGTAACAAGGGAAGAAATATTAAATTATAATATTTTTATTATTTTTATTCATTATACAAAATCGTAAATATCTCGGTTCCTATGCGAGATAGGGGGTTGTTTCCCCCCCTAAAACCCCCCTCTCCTGTAGTATTTTTTCCGCCGGATCGAATGATATAAATCACAACCCTTTATATGTAACGGGGGATGAAATATTAAATTTTGATATATTTTTTACTTTTTATTATACGAAATCGTAAATACTCGTATCTATCATTAATTTTTCTTTTCTTTCTTTATATATTTTTGATAAGATCATTTCAAAATTTTCGTTAATACGGGCCTGTCCAAATTACTATATATTATAAATTGGTTTAATTATATCAATTAAACAACTTTCTTGAATTATTCATAAATTAGATACGTTGTAAGACAGTTATTACAGTTCTGTATACAGATTAATAAAATTTTGATGTTCAAGTGAATTTTTTTATTTCACCAATAACTTGGGAAAAATAATTAAAACTTTTTTTATACTCTTTTGAATCGTGAATAACTGGAGTGTGACGACATTGAGCCAGCGCAAGTTTAACACGCATTTTAGATGAGAAAAGAGAATGGCACAAAGTTGGCGCACTTATGTATACAACTTTCTGCTACACGAAAAAAATTCTCCCCTCCTCCCCATGCTACCTGGATTTTTTTTCAGTAACAGGATTATATTCCTGAGATGTGTAGTTATGCTGGGTAAAATGCCCATCCAATTATCTCAATAAATAAGGAAGATATGCTTAAAAAACCTCAAAAAGTGGCACAAAGTTGGCGCACTTTACGGTACATAAACATAAACTTAAACATAAACATAAACATAAACATAAACTAAAACATAAACTTAAACATAAACTTAAACATAAACTTAAACATAAACTTAAACATAAACTTAAACATAAACTTATACATAAACATAAACTTAAACATAAACTTATACATAAACATAAACTTAAACATAAACATAAACATAAACATAAACATAAACATAAACATAAACATAAACATAAACATAAACATAAACATAAACATAAACATAAACATAAACATAAACATAAACATAAACATAAACATAAACATAAACTGTGACGACAAAATCATCGTTACGAAAATATTGTGCCGTTGCCTCGCTCAGTGGAGACGGGGTGGATTAAAATGTGGATAAACAATATAGAAATTACAATAACAATAAAAGTAAAAAAAAATTGATTTGGGCGCCACGTGGTCTTTAGCCAGAGGTACCACGAAACTCCGCTGATTTTGTTGACTTCTGTAGAGGGAAAGAATTTTAACGTACGGTTTGATAATTAACAACACAAATATATGAATAAAATACTTTATCCTTTTCTCTTTTTCTTTAATATTAAACAAAAATTTAAATACGAAATAAAATGAAAATAATATAATTGCAATGATTCTGCGGTAATAAATACATAAATTGTTGATATGCTGGATATGCTTATATCTACATATATATATCTTAAATTATTCTTAATACTAAGTTATAAGTTATAATATAAATTTATCCTAATTAATAAAAAAAAAACAAATAAACAACCGGATCAAAACTTTACACTATTGAAACACACTGCACACGCCGATTTTAGCACATATAACTGAAGGATTTAACAGAAATTTTCGGTGATGCGGCTTTCGCGGTACTCACTCCGCGGCACTTAATTTTCCGCGTGAACTTTGTTAGAACGAATACGCGAGTGGTACGGCACTAATAAAGCAGCGGCTCTCCGTTCTACTCCTGATGTCCGGCGGGGCTGGACCTCCACTCCCCGTCGTCTAGGTTCCTTAGAAGGGTTTCTCCTTACAAGTGTAAGGAGAAACCCTACACCTAGACTCACTTAAGTAAGTGAGTCTAGGTGGGCCTCCAATCCTAGACTCTTCAATTCCTTCCGGGCTCCCTCAACAATTGGATTACCACTGTTATATCGTGCAATACATTTGCACACGCTCTTATCGCCGCGTACTTGCGTCTACCGGTTCACGCGTACACCTCTGACTTGTAACGACGGGTGTACTTGCCGTTACGTCAAATCATAGTTTAAGGTCGAAAATCGCACGCCGTACAATTATAAGAAAATAAATATCTGCGTATGCAAACATTTCACGAAATAGGATGAAAATAAGATGGAAATATTTTAATGAAAATTAAAAATGTGTAACAGGGGGGAACTATAAAAAAAAACCGTTACAAATCCCCCTCTTTCTCCCGCGCGAATTTCTCTCAGAAATTTGCTAGATGAGGTTTGAGGTCCGATACATGCCATATACCCTTTGATCGACCTTCCTCGTCTGTTAGTTCGTAAGCGAGATTCGACACCTTCCGTCGAATCCGAAACGGGCCTACGAACTTTTTGGGTGCTGACAAGACATAGTTCTTTTTCATAACTTCCTGTCCTACCTCGTATTCCACCGGTCGTCTACGCAAGTTGTAGGTCTTTTGGTTGCGGTCGTGGGCTTTTCGTAACTGTTCGGTCACGCGGTTGTGCAGCCTGGTAAATAACTCATTTCTTTCCTCTGTGTTGTCTCGTCCCATGTTTATCTCCGGTCTGACTTGTTGCCTCCCAAAGCTTTTACCGTCCAGCACGTGCTGTCTACCGAAGTTTACGAAGTACGGAGTTTCTTCCAGGACGTCGTGCTTCGCTGTTCTTAGAGCACAGCCTAACTTTGCCAAGTTTTCGTCCCAGCGCTTATGATTTTCATCTTTTAGGTAAGAGCGGATCATCGTTTTAACGACGCGATTTACCCGCTCTACTGGGTTGGCTTGTGGGTGATAATTGGCCGTAAATAATGGCTGGACTCCGTATTTCCGAAGGATAGCGGCAAATTCGGTACTTCGAAACTGCACTCCGTTATCGCAGATTACATATTGGGGTACTCCAAACAGTAGGAAAACATCCTCCTCCAGTATTTTAATGATGGGACGTGCTTTGGCTGTCCTCAAAGGAAACAGCAGTGGCATTTTACTAAAATAGTCCGATACCACCAAGATATAACAATTACCTTGCGTAGATCGGGGCAGTGGTCCTATTAGATCAATACTAATCAATTGCCAAGGTTGCTTGATCTGAGGACGATTCCCCATCAGACCGGCGGGTGGTGCTTGGATCGGTTTTTGTTCCGCGCACACCTGACAACTCCGGAAATAGCGGGCCACATCGGCTCGCATCTTCGGCCAGTAATAATTTTGGGCCAGACGATGGTAAGATTTATTCACACCCAGGTGACCAGAGGTGGGCTCGTCGTGACCTTCATATAATGCTTCGGGCCTACTTTCCTTCGGGAGGACCTTCCTCCATCCACTATTTCCGACGCCTCCAGAGCCTCGTACCTTCTTAAATAAGTTTTCGTCTTCGATACGCCAGTTGGACATCTTACGTGGGAACTTTTGTGTTTTCTGATAAACCTTCGTATACCACTGATCCGTTGAGTTGTTTGGCGCAACGATATCGTCCACCGGTACACTTCTTGACAGAGCATCCGGGACCAGGTGATCTTTTCCTTTTTGGTGCACCACTGTGAAATTGTATTGCTGTAGTCTGACAGCCCATCTGGCCAATCGTCCTGCCGGATCTTTCAAGTTGTTTAACCATACCAAAGAATGGTGATCGGTTATTACGGTAAACTTCGACCCTTCGAGATACGGACGGAACTTCTCAATCGACCAAATGACTGCCAGACATTCTTTCTCGGTCGTTGAATAATTGCGCTCAGCTTTATTCATCGTTCGACTGGCGTAACCAATGACGTGCTCACCGTCGGGAAATTGTTGGGAAAGAACCGCCCCCAGTCCATAGTCACTGGCGTCTGTTTGTAACACAAACGGGAGGTCAAAGTCTGGGCAAGTCAAAATCGGTGCCGAGATCAGCGAGTTCTTGAGATCCCTCAACGCCTTGTCACATGTTTCTGTCCAGGACCATCGTTTGGCTTTCTTCAATAACTCCGTCAGTGGTGCGATGGTTGTGGAAAAGTTTGGTATAAATCGTCTATACCAGCTTGCCATTCCGATAATGCGGCGTACTTCGGCCACATTCTTAGGAGGAAGAATATTTACAATGGCCGACACCTTGTCTGGATCAACATGCAGGCCGTTCTGGTCGACTACATATCCCAAGTACTTGAGTTCTGGTCTACAGAACTGACATTTTTCCGCACTTAATGACAGATTGGCTTCTAGTAACCTGGAGAAGACTCTTCGTAGAACATCTAGATGTTGTTCGAACGTCTGCGTACTTATAATGATATCATCCAAGTAAACGAACACGAACGGTTCCAACTCCGGCCCTAAAACACGGTCTATCAAACGCTGCCACGTAGCCGGAGAGTTGTGAAGACCAAACGGCATACGGCAAAACTGGAATAAGCCTCTCCCGGGAACAGTAAATGCAGTTTTATCTCGGCTATCTTTCGCCACCGGGATCTGCCAGTAGGCTGACTTGAGGTCGAGAGACGATAAGTATCTGGCGTCCCTTAGTCGATCTAAGATGGCAGATATGTACGGGAGGGGATAGGCATCCCTTTTCGTTACTTGATTGACCTTTCGGTAGTCGACACAGAACCTGTACGACCCATCCTTCTTTTTGGCCAGAACTATCGGTGAGGACCAGGCACTACTAGAAGGTTCAATTATGCCTTCTTTTAGCATGGTGTCTACTTCTGTGTTAATGTACCGCAGGATGTTCGGCGATACAGGGTAATACCGTTGTTTAATTGGGTTACCCTCTGCAAGCACTTCATGTTCTACAAGGTGAGTACGTCCTAATTTCGGCATCTTCTGAAAGTAACTGGCGGTAGTTTCTAGTAACTGTTGGCTTTGTTCTGTCGTTAGGTTGGATCGAAGGGTATCGTCATTCGGCCCGTGGATGGCATTCACCGGACTCTTAGAGAAAAACCATTTTCCCGTTCGGACATTTGGCACTATTTCCATCGACTTCCAGAAGTCTAGGACCAGTATGAGAGGGTAACTGACTCGAGGGACCACCAGCAGCTTCACCACTCTCACACGACCCTCTAACTGGATCGGAACTTCCATAATACCCACGCATTCCAGTTCTTGCTCGTTCGCCACGGTGCAGGACAAATTTTTCGATCTCTGGATGGGTAAACCTAGCTCTCGTAATAGTCTCCATCCATCCTCACCCACGATTGATCGGGAAGCCCCCGAATCCAACAAGCCACAAATTATTTTTCCCAAAATGTTCACTTCCAAGAACGGTCTTTCATCATCATCCCTGCGTGACAAGATGTACGCTAACTTCGTGGAGGTTTTAGAGTCGGTCACTGGTTTGATTCGCTTAGGTGGTCGGTGACCTCTTCCAACCTTAGCGATTAGTTTTTTGGACGGCAACGTGGACATTGGTATCTTGCAATGTTCGGAGTTCCGCAACCATTACAAAAGTTACGTCTTCGCGAGGAACACGAGCGGAAATTGTGGCCCTGTCCTCCACAATTCCAGCAAGAAAATGTATTCGAAGACCCCGGTGTTCTTGCCTCCTCCGACGTCGATGCTTCCACTGGTGCTGCTCGATGTGATCTCTTCGTATGGTATGCGAGGTCTGGCTCTAGCGAATTGACATTGGAGCTGGTGGGTGGAACAAAAGAGTCAACTGTATGGCGACTGTTTTCCAACCTTCGCGCTAATTGAGCTAATTGATTTATTGAAGTTATTTCCCCCAAGCTTAACCGATCTTGGAACCAAGGAGAGATATCAAGACGACCGAAAAGATTTGACATAACGGCAAGATAAATACCGACCGGCTCGTCCCTACCCTGCGTTCGACATTTTATTTCTTCAAACAATTTATCATGGTAGTCTGGTGGTTGAAATTGTTCTCGTAATCGGGTACATAGTTGTGGCCAGGAATTGACGTGCCTACGCATTGCTCTGAACCAGATCAACGCCTGTCCTTCAAATAGGTCTATGGCGGAGTCCCATAGCTGAGCCTCATCCACATGGCGGGCCACACGGAGCTCTTCAACTCTTTCCAAAAAGGCATTAACGCTCATCTCTCTGGACTCGCCACTGAATTTCAGATTCCACTGGGAGACTGGAATCGACCTAACATTGGGAGACGGAATCATCTGTGAGTACCGAGGAACCCGTGCGTCATCGGCTCTTGTGTCCAATAGCGAACTGTTCCTTACTTCGTCATTTATATTCATTACCGTGAGATCTATGGGAACATCCTCCATATTTCTTAATGGTTGAACGAAGTCGTCGTCCCTGTCGTTCGCATCGCTCGCTACTTTATCTTCCAAGTCGGCACTAATTGTCATTATTTTACTCAAAAGTCGCGACCGCACTTCCCCCGCACCTTCGTCACTTAGGTCGAACCTGTTCAACCTCTCAAACACATGTGCCAGCTTAGTTTGTAATTTTTTATATTCACCATCACTAGGTTGTCCCGTGAAATTGTTAACCAAGTGAACAATCTCTTCGACTTTTTGTTCACAGCAGTCTTTCTCTGATGCTAAAGTAAATTTATAGGTAAGGTTATTTACGGATCTACCCTCGCGTTCCGATTTCAACACCTGACGCAGGCATTTGCGCATCTCATCACAAGTGCCTATGTCCATGTAACTCCGAATACAAAGTTCGTACTTCAGCTCATCTTGGGCTAACCTGTTGATGTCCATTTTGAACGACATGGTGTTAAATAAATACCGCAGTGAACGTGTTAATCAAGCCGATACACAATTTAAATGCACTTAATATACACACACAAAAAAAAATTCTTAAACATACAAAATGAATCCTTAAATACATATACAATATAAAATTATCTATAAGGTAAACCATTATCAATTACAGTAAATGCGATATGTCAAAATGCAACAAAAAAAATCAATCAAAAAAATCAATAAAAAAAAGTCAATCAAAAAATTTTTTTCAGAATTTAAACCTTACAACGAACCAGCAATCAATCTAATTACATGCCATCATATTTTCTAAGACAATAGAAAAATAAAGTTATGCAAAGAAAGAAAAAAAAAAATTGAAAATGCGTCGAAATTATTTGTCCGCATTCAACAGACAAATAACAAAGTATTCCATTGCCCATAAATTTATTTCGTAAAAATTTTGCCCAATTCCCCTACAAAAAAAAGTCAACAAATAAGTAAACAAAATAAAACAAAATTGTACAAAAAATTTTAATAATTTATAATTCAAAATTAATTCACAAATTACTACTACGGCTCTGGCTTTCATGAAATCGAAATAAAATAAATATTCCTACAATTAAATTAATATAAACAGTAATTGAAAATATATTGAAAATCAATTATTGTAAGTACACACATTAAAATTTATTACCATATTTTAGATAAGCCAGTAACTTGTCTAAGCAAAATTCCCAATCTAATTATAAATAACGTCATCAAATTTAAAAAGAATGATTTTTAACGTGAAATCCATAAATGTGAATTAAAATATATTTATGCAAAATTAAGTAAAAACAAAAAATTAATTTCTTAAATTTGTTTACCTCGGGCCTCACGTTGGGTACGCCAAATTCTGTGACGACAAAATCGTCGTTACGAAAATATTGTGCCGTTGCCTCGCTCAGTGGAGACGGGGTGGATTAAAATGTGGATAAACAATATAGAAATTACAATAACAATAAAAGTAAAAAAAAATTGATTTGGGCGCCACGTAGTCTTTAGCCAGAGGTACCACGAAACTCCGCTGATTTTGTTGACTTCTGTAGAGGGGAAGAATTTTAACGTACGGTTTGATAATTAACAACACAAATATATGAATAAAATACTTTATCCTTTTCTCTTTTTCTTTAATATTAAACAAAAATTTAAATACGAAATAAAATGAAAATAATATAATTGCAATGATTCTGCGGTAATAAATAAATTGTTGATATGCTGGATATGCTTATATCTATATATATATTAAATTATTCTTAATACTAAGTTATAAGTTATAATATAAATTTATCCTAATTAATAAAAAAAACAAATAAATAACCGGATCAAAACTTTACACTATTGAAACACACTGCACACGCCGATTTTAGCACATATAACTGACGGATTTAACAGAAATTTTCGGTGATGCGGCTTTCGCGGTACTCACTCCGCGGAACTTAATTTTCCGCGTGAACTTTGTTAGAACGAATACGCGAGTGGTACGGCACTAATAAAGCAGCGCACAGTGGTGCCAAATCACGAAAAGCTGGTCAAAATATAAATATATATATATATGGGGGTTTTCGAGGTCGCTGATTACGAATATGAAGTCAAATTTTGAGATAGCAAAATGGCGGATTCAAAATGGCGGACGACTTAGTGCAAAACGGTGTCTATTCTCATGAAACTCGGCATATGGGGGTTTTCGAGGTCGCTGATTACGAATATGAAGTCAAATTTTGGGATAGCAAAATGGCGGATTCAAAATGGCGGATGACTTAGTGCAAAACGGTGTCTATTCTCACGAAACTCGGTATATGGGAGTTTTCGAGGTCACTGATTACGAATATGAAATAAAATTACACTTAAGTGAGTCTAGGTGGGCCTCCAATCCTAGACTCTTCAATTCCTTCCGGGCTCCCTCAACAATTGGATTACCACTGTTATATCGTGCAATACACTTGCACACGCTCTTATCGCCGCGTACTTGCGTCTACCGGTTCACGCGTACACCTCTGACTTGTAACGACGGGCGTACTTGCCGTTACGTCAAATCATAGTTTATGGTCGAAAATCGCTCGCCGTACAATTATAAGAAATAAAATATCTGCGTATGCAAACATTTCACGAAATAGGATGAAAATAAGATGGAAATATTTTAATGAAAATTAAAAATGTGTAACAGGGGGGAACTATAAAATAAAACCGTTACAAAACATAAACATAAACATAAACATAAACATAAACATAAACATAAACATAAACATAAACATAAACATAAACATAAACTTACACATAAACATAAACATAAACTTAAACATAAATTTAAATATAAACTTAAACATAAACTTAAACATGAACATAAAAATAAACATAAACATAAACATAAACATAAACATAAACTTAAACATAAACTTAAACATAAACATAAACATAAACATAAACATAAACATAAACTTAAACATAAACATAAACATAAACATAAACATAAACATAAACTAAAACATAAACATAAACATAAACATAAACATAAACATAAACATAAACATAAACATAAACATAAACATAAACATAAACATAAACATAAACATAAACATAAACATAAACATAAACATAAACATAAACATAAACATAAACATAAACATAAACATAAACATAAACATAAACATAAACTAAAACATAAACATAAACATAAACATAAACATAAACATAAACATAAACATAAACATAAACATAAACATAAACATAAACATAAACATAAACATAAACATAAACATAAACATAAACATAAACATAAACATAAACATAAACATAAACATAAACATAAACATAAACATAAACATAAACATAAACATAAACATAAACATAAACATAAACATAAACATAAACATAAACATAAACATAAACATAAACATAAACATAAACATAAACATAAACATAAACATAAACATAAACATAAACATAAACATAAACATAAACATAAACATAAACATAAACATAAACATAAACATAAACATAAACATAAACATAAACATAAACATAAACATAAACATAAACATAAACATAAACATAAACATAAACATAAACATAAACATAAACATAAACATAAACATAAACATAAACATAAACATAAACATAAACATAAACATAAACATAAACATAAACATAAACATAAACATAAACATAAACATAAACATAAACATAAACATAAACATAAACATAAACATAAACATAAACATAAACATAAACATAAACATAAACATAAACATAAACATAAACATAAACATAAACATAAACATAAACATAAACATAAACATAAACATAAACATAAACATAAACATAAACATAAACATAAACATAAACATAAACATAAACATAAACATAAACATAAACATAAACATAAACATAAACATAAACATAAACATAAACATAAACATAAACATAAACATAAACATAAACATAAACATAAACATAAACATAAACATAAACATAAACATAAACATAAACATAAACATAAACATAAACATAAACATAAACATAAACATAAACATAAACATAAACATAAACATAAACATAAACATAAACATAAACATAAACATAAACATAAACATAAACATAAACATAAACATAAACATAAACATAAACATAAACATAAACATAAACATAAACATAAACATAAACATAAACATAAACATAAACATAAACATAAACATAAACATAAACATAAACTTAAACATAAACTTAAATATAAACATAAAATTAAACATAAACATAAACATAAACATAAAATTAAACATAAACTTAAAAATAAATATAAACATAAACTTAAACATAAACATAAACATAAACATAAACATAAACATAAACATAAACTTAAAAATAAAGAAAACACAAACCTATGAATAAACAAACAATTAAATTTACATTAACATAAAATTAACATTATCATTAATTTCTTATGTTAAAACGTCTAGATTTATGTTAATGTTTTAACTTTACTTAAAGGGCATAGGGGGATGAGCATATGAAAATTGCCCCTGAACGATATTGGATTGAAATTTTCAGGAAATGTTTATACTATTAAAATGCTAAGATCCTGAAAATTACAGCTCCGAACCTCAACTGGTTTTCGGAAAATAAAAAAAACGTGAAATTAAAAAAAATTATTTTTTCTTCGGATTGGATAAACCGAATTTAATAAAAAATTTATATGTTTAAGAGGTCTATAGAAGCTTTTTAAAAAAAAATTAAATCAATATTTCTTGGTATTAACCCTGGAAAAAATATTATTTTATTTTTTTAATTTTTTTTAACTATGATGCTTTTCGAACACAATTATGAAATAATTTTTTTTTCAAAGTTCATGTACCTCTAGATAACATATAATTTATACAGATTTTTCCAAGGGTTAGATCAAAGTTAAAAAATGAAAACCATTTTTTTTGTTAAAAAATTCACTATTTCATTTTTTTCTGTAAATTTATCACTTTTAATCAATTCAACCATCGAAGAATATTGGAAAAAAAATTGTTTGTTTCATTTTCGATTTTCAATGTAAAAATATTAATACTAATTTTTATGAATTTTTTTTCAGTTATGAAAGTTATTGATATTTTATTGACAGAATATTAAAAATCAATTGAATAGAAAAAAAATACTTTTTCAATTACATACCAAATGATGAAGACTGTATAGTGTTGTGTATGTAATTGAAAAAGTATTTTTTTTCTATTCAATTGATTTTTAATATTCTGTTAATAAAATTACCAAAATTTTTTTTCCATAAATCTTATCATGAACCAAATTTCATCTTAATCGGCTTAAAATTTGGACATGACGAAATTATAAGGTTTCATAGTTTTTACGGAAACCTAAAAATCAATCAAAATACACCGAATTTAACCAAATCGAGTCAATTTGTATCAAATCTGTTTATTTCGAAAGATTAAATTTATTTGATTTATTTAGATTAAGTAATAAAATTGAATCTAGTCCATTTGTAACAATTCACAAAAATTTTATAAAATTAATTAAAAAAAAAAAATCCGGTATACTAGAATAGTACGAATCAAGTCGATTAGTATCAAATCAGTCCGAAGTAAATCAAATCGAGTCAATTTGAATCAAATCTATATATCGAAAGATTTTTTTATTATTTTATTATTTATTTTATTTGTAAAATCGAATTGAGTCAAAAAGTATCAATTCACTCAAATTACATCAAATTATGTCAAACTAGTCGTTTCGACTCTAAATTGCCAAATATACGAATCGATTCAAAAAAATTTGATCCGATATACTCGCATTGATCAAACATCATTTAAGATATGGGGCATTTCACGTGAAGCGGACAACGAAAAAAAAGTGAGGTTCTGAAATTCGTTCATATTAGCCATATTTGTACTACTAGAGGATATGAACATGTACACATAATATTTTTTTTATTTGAGGTTTAGTTGTCAAATTATGGGTGGTAAAATTCACTTTACCAGAGAAGTGGGCTATGATTAAAAAACATAATCAGATAGAAAAACAAAATATTTCTAATCACATCAATAAACGAAAAAATATAAAATACATATCGACTTTTTATTTCAATATTAATCACCGCCTGTTCAAACATTTATGGTCCTTCATCGTCGGAATTAAAGAATTTACTGTGTCTAAGAAGCAGCGAAATTTCATTCAAGAAAATAATTAATCTAGTGAAGTGGTTGAAAAAAGGTGGTGTCGTTTCAAGAAAAAAGTTGTGTGTCATTTCAAGAAAGAAGTAGTGTGTTGTTTCAAGAAAAAAGGTGGTGTGTCGTTTCAAGAAAGAAGTGGTGTGTCGTTTCAAGAAAGAAGTTAAAGCAGCGTATAAAGAAGTAAATACACTTAACTAGTGTATATCTGCACCAAGTCATCAAGTGTTCATTAAGTATCTCTACACAAGTCAGCTATACTTGTGTTCAAGATAAGTAAAAGAAGAGATATTGTGAGTGTTTTATTTTATATACATAAAATTCAAATTGTCTATTAGTTATACTGATATAACATAAACATAAAGGCATTGTTATATGGTTTTTGATTAATATTTCTCATAATCAAAGACTGTCTAGATAAATATAATAATACTTTTGTTTTCAAATAAATTTAAATTCATTTTACATTAAAAATGGCCGAAAAATTAAAACTTAAAAGAAAAGTTATCAAATCATCAATAACACGTATCGAAACGGCAGTGTTATTATTTGCTCAATCACCGACGATTGTGCAAGAGTTAGAAGTAAGAGAGACAGCTCTCCAAAAGAATTATGAGGAATATCTTCAAATTCAGGAACAGCTTGAAGAAATTGACGTTTTAATGTCTTCAGATCGAGAAAGTGTGGAGAACCAGTATTTTACTATCATGAGTAAAATAAAGGTTCTAATTAATCAAAATAACACATTAACATCTCCAGCTGTTCATCAAAGTAACGTTCCGCAGAAATCAGAAAATCATATTAGCTATTTAAAATTACCGGAGACAAAGTTACCCATATTTGCGGGTAATTTCACAGAATGGAACTCATTTTTTGGTTTATTTTCAGCTATGATTGATAATAATAAATATTTGCCAAATATCCAAAAATTATTTTATTTAAGATCCTATTTACGAGGAGAACCTTTACAACTAATTGATTCTCTACCTTTAACTGAGGATAATTACATAATTGCTTTAGATATTTTAAAGAGTAGGTATCAAAATAACTTGAGTATAATCAATTCCCATTTAAAATGTATTATAGAAATCCCAAAGATACTTAAAGGTACTGCATCATGTTTACGTAATTTTTGTGTGTCAGTTCGCCAAAATGTCAGTTTATTAAAAAATATGAATGTACCAGTGGATTCATGGGATCTCATTCTTGTTTATATTTTGTCTAATAAATTAGATTCATTGACACAGCGTTATTATGAACTAGATCGAGATCAGAAACAATTACCCTCTTTTTTTTAGAAAATGTTCTTAGTTATGTTGAAAAACGAGCTTTAGCTTTAGAAAATATTACAAATGTACCTATCAACAAAGATATCATACGAGTATCTCATTGTAATATGATTAATGATAATCAAAATCAAGTTAAAAAATCTACGTTTTCATCTCCTAAGTACTATTTCACAAAGTATAAAAATACTTCTAGTAAATCGTTTAACTCAAAAAATCAATTTACACCTATTAGTAAATCGTTTATTAGGAAGTGTCATTACTGTCAAAATCTAGAGCATAATATATTAAGTTGTCAGGCGTTTTTGAATTTAGCCTATAACGAAAAAATTAACTTCGTTGATTGAAATGATCTGTGTCACAACTGTTTATCAAAAGGTCATGTGACTGCTCAATGTCAGTCTCGAACTTGTTGGTTATGTCAACAAAAGCATCATACGTTATTACATGCTAATAATCAAAACACGTTTCAAAAAAATTCTAAGCCAGATTCTAGTTTTGAAAACCTCGATTCAACATTATCTCTTAGTAATATTAAGAAATCTGAAGTCGTTCTATCGCAGAATGTTAGCTCATCTCAAATTTTATTAGCTACAGTGCTTCTTAAAATTTATACGGCTCCAGATCAATATATAATGGGTCGTGCTTTGTTAGATTCAGCATCGCAAATTAACTTTATAACAAGTCAATTTTATCAAAAAACGGGATTACCATGTTCTAAGGAAACGAATCAAGTCTTTGGAATTTCAGGTAACAAAACTAGTGTCTACGAATACACTAATTTAAAAATTGCTTCATGTATAAATAATAATTATCAGTGTGAGATAAAATGTTCAATAATTGATAAAATAACAACTACTCTCCCTCATTATCACATATCTAAAAATACACTTAATATACCAACCCATATTCAGTTAGCTGACCAAAATTTTAATATACCTAGCGAGATTGATATGCTCCTTGGAGCTGACATATTTTATTCCGCGTTAAAATCTGGAACTATTCATTTAGGTAATAACAAACCAGTTCTTCAGAACACGCAATTTGGTTATACTATTGCTGGTGAAGTTCATGATCAATATAAAAAATGTTATTCCAATACAAATAAAAATACATTTAATGCTGTCGTATTTCAAATGTTAAATGACGAAGAACAAAACAATAAGTTAGATCAATTACTTACAAGGTTTTGGCAGTTAGAGGAAACTAAAGTAAAACATATAATGTCAATTGAAGATAAAAAGGCTGATATGTATTTTATATTTTTTCGTTTATTGATGTGATTAGAAATATTTTGTTTTTCTATCTGATTATGTTTTTTAATCATAGCCCACTTCTCTGGTAAAGTGAATTTTACCAGAGAAGTGGGCTATGATTAAAAAACATAATCAGATAGAAAAACAAAATATTTCTAATCACATCAATAAACGAAAAAATATAAAATACATATCGACTTTTTATTTCAATATTAATCACCGCCTGTTCAAACAATGGGATTCTAAAGATTGACCTGATTGACGGAAGGGTTTTTTTGGAATTTTTTTTTCATATTGACGCCGTTTTTAATAAAATAATAAATGTAGTATTTCAAATCGAAAATTTACTGTTCTTTTTGATTTTTAAATCAGATTCCAAATTTGAACTTTTTTTCTAGTGTTAAATCGGAAGTCAATATTTCAAATAAATTTGTTTTTAACTTCGACCATTTTAATTTCAATTTTTTTTACTTCAAAAGAAAGCTTAATGTATATAAATTTTACCATACAAATTTCAGAATGGGATCTATATTAGTTTAGGAGATACATTAATTAGAGTACGTACATGTCGCACTGAGCGAGGTACCTAAAGCCCAATAATTTTAGATTTTTTCACGAAAAAAACTGTCGAGTTGAAACTTTTGACGCAGTTGTGTGTCCCCGGCGGAGTAGATGATGAAATCACATTCTTGCCCATATATTAATTACCGGAAGTGTCCGCCATCTTGGATTTTGTGTTTTTGTCGATTTGAACGCGTATTTTGCATTTCTCGATAAAAAAGATTAATAACAATTTTGTAGAGAATTTAATTCTCTGCAATCTTTATATAGTCAATATTGTTGAAAAAACATTATTTATTACTAATAATAAGCAAAAAGTGTTAAAAATTAGAAGAGTGGCGCAGTTTTTTCAATTTTTGAGTCATTTTTATTGAAAATCGAAAATAAATGGCACATTTAAATGACAAAGTTGTAGAGGAATCAATTTTCAACAGCTTTTGTATAAACAAATTTTTCGTACGACGTGTAGATGACGGCCGAGAATGCGCTTAACACAGCGGTATGGAGGAACTCGCGCTGTTGAACATCTGTTCATATCCTCTAGTAGTACAAATATGGCTAATATGAACGAATTTCAGAACCTCACTTTTTTAATTTCTTTAACAGATTTTGACATATGTTCACAAGAAAGTACATAAAAAAGTCTACAATTAAAAAAAAAATTACCCTACGACGTTTTCTCGTTAAATGGCGAGCTTTTCCATTTTTTAAAAAAAGGCCGTTTGTTGGTGTAAAAATCAAATTTTATTTTTGAAAATTTTATCAAAATACATATTTCCTCTTTTTTTCGTAAAAATCCATTTTTTACGTTAATTATTGAATTATTAGTGATTGGAAAAAGTTTTTCGACAATTTTTTTATTTTTGAGGTTAGGATATTTTGATGCTATTCGTCTAAATTCTAAATGGAGCCAAAATGACTAGTTTTGACATAATTTGATCTAATTGAGTGAATTAATAAAAATCTAGTCGATTCGATTTTTTTACTTAATGTAAATACGAGTATATCAAATAATAATTTTAAATCTTTCGAACAATTTTTAAATCTTTCGACAGATTTGATACAAACTAATTCGATTCGATTTAATTCGGTGTATAATTCGAAATTTTAATCAAATATAGGTACATTTGATTAAATTTTTTTAATCAATTTTTTTCTCCTTTTATTTGTATAATCGAATCGAGTCAATGTTAATGATATTGTTAATTTTAAAGTTAGTAAGTAAAGTAATCTTAAAGTTAATGTTATTCTAATGTTAATGTGCCAATGTCAATGTTAATGATTCGATTTTACAAATAAAATACATTTTTTTTAATCTTACAAAATAGACAGATTCGATACAAATCGACTCGATTTGTATTATTTCGGTGTATTTTGTATGATTTGATTCTAATCATCTTTATTCGTACAATTTCGGGTCTATCGGATCATTTTTTTTAAATTGATTCTGATATGCCCCCCCCTCATCGTACAATGAAATTTCGTCCGCCACGCTGTGAAGAATCTTTCCAGCTGTCGAAAGACACCTCACCGACGATTCTAGCCCAAACGGATCGCCGGCAAAACCCAAAACCAGGGTAAGCCGCCATCCGAACGCCAACACGTCAGTCCTTAATGAAAGGGAGAAGGGTGAAATCGCGAGTTGGTGAGAACCAACGAAGCGCAACCGTGGGTTGTATAAAGCCTCCCGATTTTGATGCAAAAGTGAGAAGTCCAGAAGTGAAGTCCAGGAGTCAACTCCAGGGACTGGTAGTGGAACTGTCACTCTGCTGCCGAGTTAATACTTGGCAGCAGAGGTGCTCGAGATACCACTCCAGTGTCGCTGATTGACGACCACTGACGCCACTGCCTGAAGTTGAGGACCACTGCCGACTCCCGGAGACGCACACCACCGGACGGTTGAGGACCACTGCCGCCCGCCGAAGGATACGTCCACCACCGGACGTTTGAGGACCACTGCCGACTCCCGGAGACGCCCACCACCTCACGTTTGAGGACCACTGCCGCCCGCCGAAGGACGCCGCCGCCTCACGTTGAGGACCACTGCCGACCGCCGAAGGAGACGCCATCGCCTCACGATGAGGACCACTGCCGCCCGCCGAAGGACGCCGCCGTCACCTCACGTTGAGGACCGCTGACGCTCACCAGAGACGCCCGTTGCAGCTGTGACGCCCAAATTCACAGGCACGCACCCGAAGACAAGCGCCGTCTCCGGATCCAAAGCCGTTGCCGCTCAGACAAGAACTCTGACCGCTGACGCCCGAAGAAGAACGTCGCCCGCTGAAGTCCGCCAAGAGACGTCCGTCGCCGCTGTGACACCCAAAAACACAGACGCGCACCGGAAGCCGAGCGCCATCTTACGACCAGAGACCGCTGACGCTCCGAGAAGAACGCCGCCCGCTGACGCCCGCCGAGAGACGTCCGTCGCCGCTGTGATACCCAAAATCACAGACGCGCACCGGAAGCCGAGCGCCGTCTCACGACCAGAGACCGCTGACGCTCCGAGAAGAACGCCGACCGCCGACGCCCGCCGAGAAACGTTCACCGCCACTGTGATGCCAAACTCACAGACGCGCACCGGAAGCCGAGCGCCGTCTCACGACTAGACATAGCTTCCACCGCGAAGCCCGCCGTCATCTTCATGACGCCAACACAGCTTTCACCGCAAAGCCCGCCGTCATCTTCATGACGCCCAGCACAGCTTCCACCGAGAAGCCCGCCGTCATCTTCATGACGCCCAACACAGCTTCCACCAAGAAGCCCGCCGTCATCTTCATGACGCCCAACACAGCTTCCACCGAGAAGCCCGCCGTCATCTTCATGACGCCCAGTACAGCTTCCACCGAGGAGCCCACCGTCATATTCATGATGCCCAGCACAGCTTTCACCGCAAAGCCCGCCGACATCTTCATGACGCCCAGCACAGCTTCCACCGCGAAGCCCGCCATCATCTTCATGACGCCCAGCACAGCTTCCACCGAGAAGCCCGCCGTCATCCCAAATGACACCCAACCCAGCTTCTGAAGGATCGCACCGGCCCAGCTGATCCCAACATCAGCCCAGCCGATTCCAACGACACTGGAATCCCCGTCGATCCCCGTCGAGACAGAAAAGACGCCCCCCCCCCCCTTCCATTGTTAAATAACTGTATATTTTGTATATAAATATTAACGACGAAATAAATATTCCTTCCTAAGCCAACATTGTTTTTATTTCTCGCTAAAACACAAAAGCGAGGGTACAACAATTCGATTAGTTTCGATGCTTTTCGGCAAATTAATTTGATGACATTTGACTAGATTCAATTTTACTTAATGTTTATAAAATCGAATATGTGAAATGTAGTCGATTCGACACTAGCCGATTAGCAACGTAGCTATTTGAATCGATTCAAAAAAATTTGATTCGATATACTTGAATTGGTATGAATCAAGACGATAAGTATCAAATCATACAAAATACACCGAATTAAATCAAATCGAATCGATTTGTATCAAATCGGTCATGTTAATGTTAAGTAGGTAGGTACAGTAGAACCTCTATAAGTTCATCGGAAATTCTTAAATATTTGAGGTAAAGAGGTTTCAAGTTATACAGAGGCACGTTAATTCGATACGCAGATGTCATCTAAATAACATATTGATCGCTTTGAGTTATAGAGGTGGCAAAACGATAACTTAGAGTTATAGAGGATAAAATGTATTGATAAAACCTCTTAAGAGAACTTTAATTACTATGAGTAATAGACGTTTTAAAAACCAAAGAGAAGGGAATTAACATTTTTATCAACTTATAGAGGATTTTGATTTATCAAGTCTCGATTTTAGAGGTTTACATCCAAATTTATTAAAATAAATTTATAGCAAGCTTTTGACTCACATAATTATCGTTAGACCGGTATGTCAACATTTTCTAATACTTAATTTTGATTTGAAATCATTATTTTAGGGAATTGTTTGTTGAATTTAAAATGTAATTGTTATTTCGTTTTAACATTTAAAGTGTTTCACAACAGCTGTTGGAATGATGGAATGAATTAATATTAATTACATTCGATTCTACAGGGTGTTGAAAAAAATGAATACACCTGCGGAAGTCGACAGAAAGGAATTATCAGGAAAAATGATTCAGACAAAAGTGTTAGCATTTTTTCCCAGCTATCACATGGCGATGCCAGTTGTGGGGGGATCTTCTCTCCGGGGGAAACGCTCCCCCATTCGTACTTTTTAAATGGAAAACCCCTATTTTTATCACAGACTCCCTTGCCCAAAATACCTCGGAAACCTTGACCCGTCTTTGATATGACCTCTGGATAATAAACATTCTGTGGTACAGAACATTCAACAGTTTTTGTTTTATTAAATTGTTAATAATGGAATCATGCTTGTCTTTGATTAACAATAAAAGTTTTTGTAAAACCTTTATTTTTGTACAACTGTTTGTATGTGTTCTCAAAGACTTAAATAATCGATTCCCACCATTAAAAAGTACAATTTTTCAATTCTTTGGCAAATCGTAACATCAAGTACATGTACGACATAGAAAATTGTCCAATTTGTTTCGTTCCAAGTGCATTTATGACTCAATGCCCCGAATCACCTCAAAAATAAGTATTATTTGATATATTACTTCACATATTTTTGTTTGTTTTTGTATTTATGTTAAAATAGTTATAATTTTGTAATATTTGAGAATGAATGAATTCAGTAATCATAAATCATAAATCGTAACTATTGTGGAGTTTTTATTATTTTAAACCAATTCAATTGTTTCATAGAACCAGAAATATTAAAAAAAATAATAGCCAAGGACCTGCTCTGAATAATTATTTATCTATTGGTGAAAACCGCATTAAAATCGGTTCAGTACTTTTTGAGTTATTTAATGTATATTACACACTACACAATTTTTATAAAAATTGATTGTTTATACAATTAATTTTACATAAAGAGAAACTTATTTTTGTATCTTTTAAAATCTCGAAAACTACTGAACCGATTTTAATGCAGTTTTCACCAATAAATAAATAATTATTTAGAGCAGGTTCTTGGCTACTATGTTTTTAAATATTTCTGGTTCTATGAATTGGTTTAAAATTAAAAAAAACTCAACAATAAGATTTTAGTATTTGCCAAAGAAATGAAATTTTTTACTTTTTTATGGTGGGAACCGATTATATAAGTCTTTGAGAATACATACAAACAGTTGTACAAAAATAAAGATTTTACAAAAACTTTTGTTGTTAATCAAAGACAAGCATGATTCTATTATTAACAATTTAATAAAACAAGTGAATGTTCTGAAAGTCTATTTTCCAGAGGTCTTTAAAAACGGTAACCTTTATGCCTTTATTAGTTATTACAGCTTTAATTTTTTTCAAAATGAAGGTTGTAGAGAATTTTGTAGCGAATAACTTTTATTCAAAACTTTTTTTTGTATAATACTTATTAGACCGTTATTTAACAAAAATCAGAAAATCTTAAGAATTTTGCAATTGAACCATGAATAACTCCTGTCGCGGACAACCAAAATCGGAGCAAACTTATGTCCGGTATTATAAAGGAGTTAGCAAATTTGCTGGTTAGCAAGCACTTTCAAATGAGATATCAAACTTATATGACAGTTCTTTTGGAGTTTATTGAAGACTTTGACAAGTTTCGCGTACGCGTTGTAGGTAAATACCAACGGTATTAAAACAGTGGTGATATTATGAAAATTATTTTGTACGGTGAAAGATTCCAACTGTGTTACAATTAGTTGAATTGTCACTGCTCTAAATCCCATAGCTAATCCATAGATACTAGTACAGAATTAATACCGGACATTAGGATATTATTCTACACCACTTTTGTAACATATCTTGTAAGTATTAAAACTGTACGCAAAAATAATCTGTTTTAGCCTCCACAGCCTGGACTATAGTATATTTACACTATTTTTAGAAAGATGTCTGTGTGTGTGTGAGTTTGTATATACGTATGTGCGTGTCATTTTTTACGTTCACAAAATCTCGCAAATGAAAAAAGCGATTGACTTCATTGGGGCGCCAATCGAAGCGTCTTGACGTAAATATGATCTGAAAGAAAGAATTTTTCGAAATTCAACCCATGGCAGAAGTTTTTATTCATGCAGTTCCCCCTCCCAGCTCCCCCAAAAAGTAAATTTGGGTTAGTAATAAAATGCACTAAAAAAATCATAACAAATAGGCCTATAGAGGCTTATAAACTTATAAAATGATAATATATTATTGTGTGTAATGTAAGACACCCTCCGTGCCTCCCCTCATTCAATAATATATTATCATTTTAAAAGTTCATAAGCAATTATAGACCTAATTGTAATGATTTTTTAGCTAATTTTATTACTAACCCAAATTTTCCCTTGGGGGTGTGGGGGGAGCACGGGGGGTGTCTAACATTACATACAATAATATATTATCATTTTATAAGTTTATAAGCCTCTATAGGTCTATTTGTTATGATTTTTTTAGTGCATTTTATTACTAACCCAAATTTATCTTTTGGGGGAGCTGGGAGGGGGAACTGCATGAATAAAAACTTCTGCCATGGATATATATCTATTTTATAGTTCATAACAAAGGTATGGACGGCAGAAATTTTCATTCGGTATTTTAGATTTTACAGCATTTTTAAGATTGGGGCCCAATTCTGGCCATTTGTAGGCCTATAGCACCAAAGTCCCTATATAAAAAATTCTGCCATTATATTTTTATGTAAGTATACGTCCAAATAAACATTTTGCACCAGGTCTTGTCCGGTTGTTATCTGATTTTTTTGGGTCGAAATTTTGAGAGGCCCCTGTAATTAAACCCCTACGCAAAAATTTCTGCCGTATATCCAAAACATCTTTAATTGGGGTCTACTATAAGCAACCGTCTCATTGAAACGGTTGTTACGTGATTTTTTTGTGCGTAGTTTTCGTGGGCCCTATCTATAAAATCCCTACAAACTGGTGGACCGGACTCATCGTCTGAGCTTTGTCTGAGTGAGTACTTCAAAAAAACCACAACGGTAGACGGTTGTTAAATCTACACCGATTTTGCAGCTGGCTCCTATACTAATAGGGAAACAATAAATAATCAGTATTCAAGTATTTATAATCATACTGTGTTGGGAAGTTGATTGTGTGGACCTAAAGGGTCTCACCCCACCCCAAGCTTGTTGTATTTGTTTTTGGTCATTTATCTACCAAAATTCCCCGGGGCAAGTCCCCTTCCTAACAGTAATCCCTGTTCGGTGAGGGGTGTGATGTAACTGGCTGTATATAAAAAATGAGGCCAAAAATATATATATAAAAAAAAAATCTACCAAAATTGTAAGAAATATGCAAAAATAAGAGAAAATAATAATAAAATGTGAAAAGTCTGTTTGTTGAAATATGCAAATACATGCATTTGCATATAATCCGGCATTTAATAATGACATATAAAATATATGTATTTACCTACATAAAATAAATCTTAACATATTCTAATAGAATTCCATTTATCAAAGTCCAATCTTCAGCATTCGACTACTACTATGTGAGAATTCCACTAAATTCAAATTGCTAGAGATCCTACATTTTACAGCTTCTAAATTTTTCGCGTAAATATCGATCCATCTATCTTTCATTTCCTCTCTTTATCACTCACTCACATTCACGCACTATCTTACTCACTCTGTCTTATTCTTGGCCACTCCGCCACAATAAGGTCGGTCACATGAGACTATATATTATGATGATTCTATTTCTGTTGACACATCTTGAGATAGAACCAGGGTATATCTTTCACTGCCCCCCTGCCACCAGTGGGACTACACTACTAGCGTTCAATCATACCACCTCTAATTCCTCTAAGTTTTTCCTCAAACAATTTCATAAAATATGTTTGTATCTAAAATTGAAATACTGCTCAGTTTTCATACATAAAACGTCAAATTAATCTGGAATGATAATTTTGTGATATGTAGATTCTTTACAAAAGTTTCGTTTTCAGTGATTTGTTAAATAAATGAAATTTTAAGTTTGGGGTGTTTATCGTACTATAAAGATCTTTATAGATATTTACTATAAAATAGAATATAAGATATGGTTCTAGGAAATTTGTTCGAAGAACATTTGATCGAACGGAAATTAAAATTTGAAAGGTCGAGAAAATTGCACTTTTCAAAGCTAAATAACTTTGGTGGGGAGCAGATAAAAACCTAAAAATTTAGCCCATAGTAATACTACATAATGGTATTATTGTACTAAAAATTTTGAGATTTAGATTTAACTAAAAACAGTAGTATTGCAAGCACAATATGGGAGTTCATAATAATATGTAAATACAGAGTGTCAATTTTAATATAGTCACTATTATTATTTTGTTTATTATTGGAAATAGAAGAATGGTTATATAAAGGAAGATTTTTATTTTTCCGAATATTTTTAAAATCTTATTTAATTTATTTTCTGTCACTTTCGGTTGACGTAAAATTTTCCTTTTCGTAGGGTATGCCCTGTATATTTTTTTATTGGTAGAAAATCATATCAGCTTTAAAAAATTATAACACATATACATACATAGTTACTTAAAATAACTTAACAGTGATATAACATGTTTAAATTATTATTGAATCAAAAACACAACGCTTCAAATAATATGCATTTTTGTTCTCTCAATATTATTGCTTGTAATTAAGTCTCAATCTCAAAATTTTTAGTACATTAATATTATGTAGTACTACTATGGGCTAAATTTTCAGATTTTTATCTGGACTCCACCATAGTTATTTAGCTTTAAAAAGTGCCATTTTCTCGAATTTTCAAATTTAGATTTTTTTTTTAATAGAAGATCTGGAGGCAGCGACCAAATTTGGTCATCATAGCAGCCCGCAAAATTTGTTTTGAAATTTGTTAATTGGGATATAGAGAACTCAGATAAATGGGTCCCATGATCCAAGGACGCTACCTTTAGATAAGGCAGCCCGTCAGTTATGTAAAAAAAATAGATCTTTATAAAATTTGTTAATTTTGTTATTTTATTAATCGCCATATAAATATCTGACGCCTTAATAGTTGCATTATTTTTTATAACAATCTAAACACTTAAAAAAAATGACCGATGTAATTATAGCCGCTCGTTAAAAATCTTTTTTAATCAATAGATTTATGTTTCCTGAACATGAAAATAATAGTATCTAACATCCTAACAGTTGCTTTATTTTTTTATAACAATCTAAACATGTAAAAAAAAATTCTGAAATTTTGGGAAAAAATTGAAGTACAAATAAAAAAATGTGAGAATCTATGCTTAAATCTAAGCACTTTTTACTTCTTGTGATTATTTTTTTAAATTAGTAATTTTAGAGTAAAAAATTATGGAAAATTCGGAAATGTCTCTTTGGTTTGCTTCTTATCATAAAAATGGATATTTCCAGAAAAAATATTTCAAGCAAAAGTTGTTTATTTTATCTCTTAAATTAGTTAAAAGTTGAACCTAGAAACTCATCAAGGTGACTTTTTCAAGGTCAACCCATAATGTCAATATTTAGCTCTCTCGAAACCATGAAACTTTTGTCTGAAACATTTTTCTGAAAATTCGTTATTTTGGAAATAATCCGCTGGAAACCCGGTATATTTGCATAAGGGGCATTATTTTACAAGATGGTAAGCATATCTGACGGGCTGCTAAAAGTTCGTTGCCTCATTTTTTTAACATCTTTGTAAAAAAAATTGCACCCAAGTACCGACTGGCACCTTGACTTTTTAAGTTCTCGTCCAATGATTATTTTGTTATTTTCTGTATCCCACAAACGATAGCCATTTGGCGCATACCCAACATGAAATGAATTTTTTTTAGTTTTTGAATAAATTTTTTTTTGGAATATGTAGATATGCTGCACATCCAAAAATTCTTAATTTAGAAATATCTGGTTTATGTCCATACCACATTTTTGTCGGTGTTTTATCTTTTAACTGTTAGATTTATTGAGTTTTACATAATATACATTATAAATACACTGCTTATTAATTTATTGTAATTGTTCAACCGTTCGTTTTACTTGAAAAACTATTTGACACTTGTTCGCTTGTATACTTGCGCCATCTATCGGTCCAAAACTTCTTTAGCACTACAGTTTCCTGTTTTGCCTCTTTGCCTTTGTTAAATAAAGTTAAAATTACAAAAGTCCCATTTTATGGCTGAAAATATTTAGCCGTACTCTAGGCAATGCCTTAGTCATCACATCCGCTAGCTGCTCTTCGCTTGAAACCCTTTGTATATTCAAACTTCCTCCAGCTATATTTTCACGAATGAAAAAATGTTTGATTGATATATGTTTAGTTCTTCTATGAAGTTCGGGATTCTGAGCTAGCCTTACTGCTGTCGAATTGTCTACTTTAGGGCATGTAAACCGGTTTTAACCGACACCGGTTAACCGGTTTTTTGTTAAAATTTACCAAAACCGTAAAACCGGGTTTTTCCCGAAAAACCGAAAGTCAATTATATATATATATTTTTGTTTCTTTAAGTGACAAATAAGTTTAATTTTTTACTGTTATTCATGAAGTATTTATGTTGTGAATTTATTTAAATTAAAAAAGGGGGACATCTATAAAATAACGCGTAATGTGTAAATAAAAATATTATAGCGGAGTAAATGGAATTTGAGGGTCATTCCTGAAGTATATAATAATATGTTAATAAAGGAGATTATACCATTTCAAGTTCAAATTTAGAATAATAAATTTCAAATTGAGAATTGTAAATTCCACATTTGAGATGAAAATAAATAAACAATTTATTTCAATATAATATAATGTTTTATAAAACAAAATATATTTGCTATAGCTGCAATTATGACCTCCACATACTATCACGAGCTCCTGTTGAATTATTGGCGAACCCCATAAGAAATTTTTTCTTGTCCAGCCTTTTTTTCGGTCATTCAATTAATAATTTAAATACGTAAATATACCATTCGCTGATTTTTATTTTTGCTCGCTGGGCCAGATCCCCCTTAATCCTAGACTCCCAGGCTAGAGCCTTGTATAGGGTTGCAATTATTATTTATTAATTAAGTTAACATATATTAAATATTTTTAATTTCTTAATTTTATTTAAAATCAGGCCCTCAAGTATTTACTATTGTCCAAATTAACAAATTATAATTAATGCATCATATATATTATATATCATGAGTGATATAATTAACAATAATTATTGTGATATTTTCTCGTACAATATTTTATAGCTACTGTAAACGAAACTCAGTTTGAGTCATAAATACTGTCTTCACCTAGATCACTTTTAATACTAGCTTTTAAACTAACTTTACTAATTTAAAATTAATAGTTTCCAATTTGCAGTTGATAAGTCCCAATTTGAAATTGATTATTTACAGTTTGAAATTGATTAGTCTCAATTTTGAAATTGATTATTCCCAATTTGAAATTGAATAGTCTCAATTTGAACTTGAAAAGGTATAGTTAAATAAGTTTTATTTTTTTAATATTAAAATATTATTTTATTTAAATAGTTTAAAACATTTTTTAAACTTAATTGAAAAACCCGACTAAAAACCGGTTAGCCGGTTTTTCACTTTATGAAAAACCGAAAACCGGTTTTTGAAATTTTATCGGGTTTTTGTATGCCCTAGTCTACTTGGAGAACTGGAATATGTCTCAAAGTAATTATTCCTTCAAACAATCTCCTCAACCATATTATTTCCTTAGTCGCTTCATTAGCTGCTATAATCTCAGCTTCGGTTGTTGATGTAGCAACTATTGCCTGTCTTTGGCTTAACCACGACACCGCTACTCCTGCATACGTAATAACTACTCCTGATGTCGATCGCCCTGTATTTGTACATCCTCCAAAATCTGCATCACTGTAACACTCCAGTATTGAGACGATAAGTTATACCTACATCAACTGTACCTGCTGTGTATCGTAGTACTCTTTTTAACCTTGATATTAGGGCATACAAAAACCCGATAAAATTTCAAAAACCGGTTTTCGGTTTTTCATAAAGTGAAAAACCGGTTAACCGGTTTTTAGTCGGGTTTTTCAATTAAGTTTAAAAAATGTTTTAAACTATTTAAATAAAATAATAATTTAATATTAAAAAAATAAAACTTATGTATTTAACTATACTTTTTCAAGTTCAAATTGAGACTATTCAATTTCAAACTGTAAATAATCAATTTCAAATTGGGACTTATCAACTGCAAATTGGGAACTATTAATTTTAAATTAGTAAAGTTAGTTTAAAAGCTAGTATTAAAAGTGATCTAGGTGAAGACAGTATTTATGACTCAAACTGAGTTTCGTTTACAGTAGCTAAAAAATATTGTACGAGAAATTATCACAATAATTATTGTTAATTATATCACTCATGATATATAATATATATGATGCATTAATTATGATTTGTTAATTTGGACAATAGTAAATAATTGAGGGCCAGATTTTAAATAAAATTAAGAAATTAAAAATATTTGATATATGTTAACTTAATTAAAAAATATTCGTAACAATAATAAGTTAAATAATAATTGCAACCCTATACAAGGCTCTAGCCTGGGAGTTTAGGACTAAGGGGGATCTGGTCCGGCAAGCAAAAATAAAAATCAATGAATGGTATATTTACGTATTTAAATTATTAATTGAATGACCGAAAAAAAGGCTGGACAAGAAAAAATTTCTTATGGGGTTCACCAATAATTCATCAGGAGCTCGTGATAGTATGTGGAGGCCATAATTGCAGCTATAGCAAATATATTTTGTTTTATAAAACATTATATTATATTGAAATAAATTGTTTATTTATTTTCATCTCAAATGTGGAATTTACAATTCTCAATTTGAAATTTATTATTCTAAATTTGAACTTGAAATGGTATAATCTCCTTTATTAACATATTATTATATACTTCAGGAATGACCCTCAAATTCCATTTACTCCGCTATAATATTTTTATTTACACATTACGCATTATTTTATAGATGTCCCCCTTTTTTAATTTAAATAAATTCACAACATAAATACTTCATGAATAACAGTAAAAAAATAAAATTATTTATCACTTAAAGAAACAAAAAAAATAATATATAATTGACTTTCGGTTTTTCGGGAAAAACCCGGTTTTACGATTTTGGTAATTTTTAACAAAAAACCGGTTAACCGGTTTCGGTTAAAACCGGTTTACATGCCCTACTTGGTATGTCTTTTGTAGATGGTTTTTCCAGCGATCTTGATAAGTTTCCTACACTATATGCTAAGTCCGGCTTTGTCCCAAGCATCAGATACATTAATCCACCACCGCTTGTCTGTATGGAAAATTTACATCATCTTTTCCTAATTGTTTTATTTCAGAATTCTTTAACATTGGTGTTGATACTGGATTACATTCAGCAAAATTAAATCTTTTTAGAATTATTCTTGCTTGCGCTGTCTGATGTATCTTTATGTTTCCACCTTCGTACTTTATTTCAAGTCTTAAAAATATTCTGCCTTTTATATGACTCCTTTATCAAGTAAAAAGTTACATAGAATGTACTTTCCAAAAGTATCAGCCAAATCTATGCAATAAGGCACCGATATTTTCTTTTTGATATTCTGAAACTCTTCACAATGGATGTTGTGCTCTTAGTCGTATTCCCACACGGAAATATCTCCCGAGGGTAGAATTTTCCACAATGAAAATCTCAACTAATGACGTAATCAAATAAATACTTGGTTGGTTTGTTGCAATTTATCTAATTTAAATTCGAACCGCATATTGGGAAAATTTATCGGCCCCTTCCAAAAAAGTTCCGCGGCGAATTTGCTTGAAGGTTTTCAATTAAATTAAATTAAACTGGTGTAAATACTCTAAATCCAATTTATTTGACTGTTCATTTTCAAAAGGTTAGTTTTAAAAAGGCATACTGAACTGCCAGGCGCTGCGCGGGTGTTGCAAAAGGGTTTATATACTTTTAAAATTCTAATATGCATCTTATTTTTAAACAATTTACCTCAAGTATTCACCTAGTTTAATATAAAAAGCAATTATAATATGTATATAATTTTTAATTTAAATCATTGGTTTTCATTATTTTTACACGAATAATATAATTTGTGTATGTCTACTCTAGACGTTATTTAAAATTTAATATAAAAATTTAAAAACATATATAATGACAGTATTATCCGATGTTTTTTGGAAATATAAACAATAAACCTTCCCGGAAAATTGCTGAATATTTTTTAAACCTCATGTAAATAGTGTTCAGTATTTCTCTTGCTTGAATCAAATACAGATAAGTAAGATACTGGCACCAATCTTGGATGATACCTCAGTGTTGGACACTTATTTAATTAAATGTACTACATTAGAAATATTTGTTGATATTATATTTGATTACTGCCATAAGTGAATCATAATTCATAATCTATAGACACAGTTAAGTGTAAAACAGCTTAATTTGATGACAATCGGCCAATGAGTCTCAAAATGGTGAACATTTAAACCAATGATTAGTGTAATGTATTTATTCTTATATTAACACTAGCAAAAGGCCCGCTAGAAATAACAACCCGCACAATTCACTCAACTTGGCCACCCAACCTGCTCACCTGCACAACAGATGTAAATAAAAATCATTAATTTTGATTTTGAATTACAGTTAAAATATGAGCCGTTGATTTTGAAAGTGGCCTAACTACATTTATGTTTAAACTGAGATATTAAAGAGTTTGCGTTTCAATAAAATTAAAAATATACGTGTAAGATATCAATGTGCCACATTGATTAAGTGTTTCTAAGGTAATTAAATTTATAATTACTATTAAAATAACCCCAATTATTAAATGAATAATATGTGTTTTTTTACCACAAATGGAGTTAGGCCACTTTCAAAATCAACTATTACGTTTGTTATTAATTTAAAAGAACTCAACTCCATTTGTAGTTAGTTCTGTAGTTAGTGCTTCAAATAAAAAAAAAAAAACACTCATTTTAATTTATATTATTTCTTTATAACTCTTAAAAAAATTATGCAATTCAGGAAATCTAAGTATGTATACAGGTGATTTTTAAGTCTTGAGATTGTTTAATATCTGGAAAACTATGGATTTTTAGCGAAAATATTTGGTACAAAAGTTTCAGGATTTAGAGGGTCAAAATCAATGGAGTTAACAATTTCGACCTTGAGTGGAGGTTTGAAGGTAATTTTGGGGTCAACAATTTTTTTTCAACGGAAATTTTTTTATTTTTTTAAAGATTCGTATTTTGCAGAAAAAAATAAATAACTTTTATCTGAAAAGTTTTATAAAAAATTTCAATTTTAACATATTTTTTTTAAATTTTGTAACATTAAAAAAAAATTTTGCTTTAAAAATTTATGAAATTATAAAAAAATTATTTTTTTAAACTGCATTTTTCCTCAAACATTTAAGATAATAATTTCAAAATTTTTGATCACAAAAAAATTTTTTTGATGTAAATTTTTTTTTAATTACGTTAAAATTGAAATTAAAAAAAAAAAACTTTTCAAACAAAAGTTATTTCGATTTTTTTGCAAAATACAAATCTGCAAAAAAATAACAAAGTTTCTATTTAAAAAAAATTGCTGACCCCAAAATGACCTTAAAACCTCCACTCAAGGTCAAAATTGTTACCTTCATTGGGTTTGCCCCGCCAAATCCTAAAACTTTTGTACCAAACATTTTCCATAGAAAGTTTTCCAGCTATTGTGATAAATAAAACAACATTATTAATAATGAAGTGGAGTTAGGCCACTTTCAAAATAAACTTTTTAACTTGAAATTAATTGTGAAAATTAATGTGTTCAAACAAATTTTTTCCTTTGAATATATTTAACCAAAAATTGCTTTTATGATAGTTTACTTCTAATTATACACGTTCTACAGTCAACAAAAAAAATTTGAAAAATGGAGTTAGGTCACTTTCAAAATCAACGGCTCATATATTTTTTCTACAACCGTGTGAAAAGTAGGCTTTTTCATTGACATTTCAGTGTGTAAAGTAGTACTTTTCCACTTGCCGTACGACAAAGTTACTTTTACGCATATTTTTAGATTTTTTTACGATTAATGAATTTTATAAATACTATTGTATTTTATAATATTAAACAAATTACTAAAATTTAAGCCTATATTAATCATTGTAATGAAAAAAATTATTAATAAAAATTTTTTCTGGGCAGAATTGTGGTATGGTATTATGTGTAATTTTCATATATCAATTTAGAATTTGCAGATAGTAAATTTAAAATTACAGAATTTACAGCTTCTGATATCTCTGGCGGTGCACACTTATGTTCTTTTTCAGTATCAACACTAATCCATCTTATATTACACTAACAAATTAAGAAACGCATTTTAATGAAAATAGAACTGTCAAAAATTTTGTCCAAAGCTTACTAGAGTTGAATTTTAATATTTATATAGTAAAGTACAAAGTACCTATAGGTATAAATTAATTATTATATTATTATCAATATTATATAATAAATAGGGTTGTAGAAAAAATATTGTGTGCACCTCGGGTGTAAAATGCGTTTTTCGAACTCGTGTGATTGTTTGTCTCGGCTAGCGCCTCGACTAACAAACATTCCCACTCGTGCGAAAAAACACCCTAGTTACACAAATAACTATTTAAATTTCGCGCGCTTTTTATTTTTTCTAAAAAAAGATTTTTCGAAATTCAACCTCTACGGGGTTTCATTCTGCATATTGCACTTAATTGAGCGTATTTGTCTTTTTTAGTTCCTATTTAAGTAGCAGAGAGCCTAAATAATTTGTTTTTGAAATCATATTATTTTTATGGACTTTTAGTTGTAAAATAGATTGAAAAAACGTCAATTTTAAATAATACGAACTTTAATTTTGTTTGTTTCAGCCGACTGCACTCAAATGAGTGTTTTTATCTTTTTCAGATCTTATGTAAGTAGTTGAGAGCCTGAAATATGTTTTATTTCTGACCAATCCCATTAAAAGTGCGTTCATGATGAAAGGAACAAATTCGTTTCAAATTCAGGTAAGGTAACGGCACCGGTCTTGGCAAGCACCCCAGTAATGGCAAATGTTTAACTAAATGTCCTGAATTTGAAATATGTGATGATATTTGATTATAATCATTTCTGAATATTAATCTATATATATTTAACTGTCTTACAGCGTGATTTGATGACAATCGGCCAATAGGTGTCAAAATGGTGGACATTTAAACATCGCGGATCAGTCGAAATTCACGAAATGTGTATTTTCTTATGTAAATGGTTAGTGGCGCGAGTTCGACTATTCGTGATTTTTATGCTGCTTAAATTTTTTTTTAAGTGAAATTAATATGTTTCAATCTTGAACATATCTTAAAGACAGGGTCAGCACCAAATTTAATTTTATTGTTCTAGGAGGGGTTTTGTGTTCAATAACCATTACTGGGTATTCATTTTTCACTAATACCCAGTAGTGGCAGCGATGTTTTCAAATGTAGTTTTCATTACTAGGTGTAAAAAATGTTAAGCAAGCGGGTTGAAATTATTAATATATAGTGAATTATAAAGATAAATTTGCAATTAACATATTCAAATTAGGTCAGGTAAGTATTAAGGAAAATTTACGATTGATATTATTTTATGCAAAAATATATAAAAACATAAAGTCAAATTTAAGGTAATTGTTATGTTTGTTTGAATTGTTTAATGTACAAAAAAATATTAAATAATTAAGGCAGATCCGTATTAAGGAAGTAATTTAAATAATATTTTCTAAAAAATTATGGATATTCTATAGTTAATAAGGTAAAAAAATGGAAGATAGTTGTTATATTGACAATATTTGAACAAATTATAATATTGAAAATTTAGAGCAGGCCCGTATTAACGAAAATTTATAATATTTTATATTTAAAATATACAAAAATTTAAAGAAAAACTTAGACAGTTATGTTGATATAATTTAAATAAAATATAGAACTGTGCAGTTTAGGCAGGCCTGTATTAACGAAAATTTACAAATGATTTTTATTGTAAAAAATACAAAAAAAGAAAAATTAATGATAGTTATGTTGGACGTACCCGCTTCGCTCGCGTTGTATAAATTTTTATACTTATTAACAGTAGAAATAATATTATTTTAAGATAGATATTGAAATATAATTTTTTTATATTTTTTGCTTTTTATTCATTATAAGGTACTGGCATAACATATGTGATGAGAATTCATCATCAGAAGAAAGTGTTATTAACATAAAGACGACTGTTAATTAGCATGCTTACTATAAATTTAATTTGATAATTGATTTAATTAATTATTAGTTAAATACTTGCTTATTATTTGTGATTTATAATTTGTTAATTTAATTGTGTAACTATCACACATGTGTTTTACTAAAACATCTGCACAAATTATATTAGATAATATTAATTGTATATTTTTCTTAATACGCCCCTGACTCAAAAATCACAATATAACAACTGCGGATGGTAAACATGTTCATGTTTATATAATTTTTATGAAAAAAATATTCATTATACATTTTTCTTAATACGTGCCTGACTAAAATATTAATATATAAATTTTTGGTTTAACTACATCAATACCATAACTTTCATTGCTTAATGGTTTCATTTTTATACAATTTTTAATAGAAAATATTAATTATAAATTCTTTTTAATACGTGCCTGGCTTAAATATACAATATGCATTATTGGTTTAGTTACATCAAAGTCATAACTACCATTACTTAATATTTTCATTTTTATAGAATTTTTATCAGAAAATTTTCTAATTATAAATTCTTCTTAATACGTAGCTGACTAAAATATTCATATATACATTTTCGTATTAACTACATTAATTCCATAACATATTGCTAAATGGTTTCGTTTTATACAGTTTTTATTGGAAAAATTAATTATAAATTCTATTTAATACGTGCCTGGCTTAAATATTCAATATACATTATAAGTTTAATTACATAGATATAACAACTTCCATTGGTTACCATTTTCATTTTTAAATTTTTATGAGAAAATACCAATTGTAAATTCTTCTTAATACGTGCCTGGCTTAAATATTCAATAACATTATCGGTTTAATTACATCGATATCAAAAGTTCCATTGCTTAGTATTTAATTACTTATGATTTATTATTAAATATTAACTATAAATTTTACTTAATACGACCCTGCTGTAATTAAAAATGTAATATATTTACTTATTTATTTATTGTATGACATTTCATGATATTTACCTTTAGTTTAAAAAAACATTTTTTATAACAAAGTACTAGAAATATCATTTTGCCATCACTGGGTTGAAACTGGTTTTACCTCTGCCACTATTGGAGAAAAAACATGGTCAAAATAAAAGGCTATAATTTAAAGAAAAAAACTATATTTGCTGATTTTGGTAATGAAATTGATTAAATAAAGAGCTACTTGTTTTATTAGTAACATGAGTTCATAAAAATTACAAAAAACAAGCTCATTAATCCAAAAAAACTGAAAACTTGTTCTTATAGTGGCCACCACTGGTGCCTTTACCGTAGTTATTTTGTGCAAAAACGCTCAGACACGTTGATTAGTATTTTTAGTTGCGGATTTTTTGACATAAGAAAATTATATACAGGGTGTCTCAAGAAGAACATATACAGTCATCATTGATTTTTTTAAATGGAACACCCTATATATTATGCCATTTTTGAATTGTACGGTGTATTCTGAATACTTTTTGTACAACATATTGTATCTCTAAAATCAGCGGTTTTCGGGAGCGTTTTTGCACAAAATAATTACCTGAATTTTAAACGAATTTGCACTGTATATTAAAAAAATATTCACATAAACTATGCGGAAACAATAAATACCTTGTTGGGAAGTTGATTGTGTGGACCTAAAGGGTCTCACCCCATCCCAAGCGTGTTTTGAAATATATTTATCATCAAAAATGATTGTTTATAACAATGCTAAACAAGTGGTGTGGGGTACTGTAATAAATGTATAAACTATCATTTTGTACATATATTGATTGAAAATAGAAATATATAAAGAAACATACCTCTTCCAACAAAGGTTAAATATCGAAATTGTTTATTATTGTTGCTAACCTATATTTATTTTTTAATTTTCATACAAATAAAAAGGTAACTCTCGAAATGGACATGCAGTCGCAATTAACAATTATGGACTGAAGACCACGAAAAAAATGTGATAAATATTTTAGAAGATATGGAACTACTTTCGGCTATATTCAAATCAACTCAACAATAAAATAAATAAAAATCTTTCCATCTTTTACGTATTTATTAAATTATTCAAGTAATGCTTAACCTACAAATTCCATACATCATCATAAATTGCAAATTTACCTAAACGCATTCATCAAAATTAAAATAGTTACATGTCCAATCCATGACACAACCTAAATCTGGGACTTGACATCCATATCAACATTATTTTTTCAGCTATCATGTTGAATTTGATACTCTGTTCAATTCACGCATTCGGCAGATAATAATTTGCCTAATTCATAAATAAAGCATTTTTCAAGAATTAGGAACTTTTTTGCCCATTCCATTTAATAAGCAATTTTACGGATTCGACGTAACATATACAACAATGGTTATTAAAAAGTTTCAACTTGTGCTATTAATAAAACAATAAATATAAACTCTAGAAATCCAGATCACCACGGAAACATCAACTTTATCGTAAAATTCGTCTTCCTCTATAAATAGCCTAAATTATAAAAGTGTGGCATATAGAAGTATATCTTTTTCTAAATAATGAAAGAACTTCCTCCATTTTCTTCTCCAAGCGTACTCATACAAATGGCGTGGAAAAAGATGGCACACGAATCCATTTCAGCAAGGTGTTTTGTAAACAAGATGCAAATTTTTTGAATAAACTTTGTCTATCTGTTATAAAGTTACGTACAATAAAAAAAGTTTGCGTTTCGAATGAAATAGTATAGAAGCTATATAAAAATGATTACTTTATATCTGAGCGTCAACAAAATTTATATTGTGCGTCTTGTTTACGTAAGAACTAATAAAAAGATGAAAAATCACACACAAAAATGTTTTTAATCTAAAAGGATGAAAATTTTGGATTATGATATTAAATAGAAACTTTATGAGGATATAGATATATAATGTTCTTGCAAAAGGGGTGGAAATCAGTGGCGGATTTACACATTTTCCACCAGTAGGCTATTAAAATTTTACCGCCCCTACCGACCTCTACAATTCGATACCCTAGTTCACAATCATATTAATTACAATTTTTTTGTCAATGAAATTGTAACTTTATGACTTGTGCACTATCGTCCTAATTACACCACCTTTTTCCCGTAATTAGTATGGTTGTGAACTAAGGGATCGATGTATCAGTTTCTAGATTATTTTTAAAACCCAACGATTTAGTTAAGATTACACAAAAAATAGTTTTATATTTTATATTTCAGAGCTAATAAAAGCTCAATCATGTACTAGTACTACTAATAAGGCGGGGTAAGGTATGCGTTAATACTACTTACACAATAATTAATGTACATTCGGTAAACGTAATTAAATAATTTTTATTGCGCTTACTTACAGCTTAAAAACAATATATTCAATTATCTGGTAACAATCCGGCTGATGATGACGATGACATTCAATTAATTAAGTTATGAAAGTTTTACAATACCTTTTTATTTATTTTTACTTTTTGTTCTGATTCGCTTTTGTTAGATAGGTAATTTAAGTGCTGTTTGGTTTTTATTAGAAAAATAACTAATCGTGTTTGTACTTAATTCAACTATATATTTTTTAAATCCTAAACAATAATTCCGTAGTCCACGCGAGCGAAGCCGCGCGGGCCCAGCTAGTTTAGGTATATAATTTTAAATAATTTTAATTTCTGTACTCAGCCTGCTGGTAAATCCGCCACTGGATGGAAAGAGAATAACTATTTAAATTTTGTTCTACTATTAAGATATTATGTTATTTATTTTATATATCGGTCATTCCTTAAATAACTGCACTCTTTTTTTGTTGTTGTTACCGATTTTTTTAATTTTTACATATGTTTTAGTACTAGTCAAAAGAAGATTTATTTATATTTATATTTATTACTTAAAAATCGAAAAAAAAAATTCCCCCCAAAAATATCGACTTTTGAAAATTTGACTTTTTTTTTAAAACGAAATATCTCAAAAACTATCAAAGATAGTGTAAAAATACGAGGGATCAATTTTGTAAGAAAATGTATATAATTTATTTTAAAAAATATTTTGCTGCACAAAACTTTTGTTTAAATATATTTTTTTAATTTATAAAATTTAACTGGAAATTTGGGGCACATGTCAACTCTGAATTTTAACAATAAAAATATATGTTGTAGCTTAATCATTCCTGAGTATTGAAAATTTATGAACATATGACAACTTTATGAAATATTAATTTTTTTAGGTAACGACACGCGAGTCTAAGCGCGCTTGCTTAAACGTATCACTGCAGTAAATGTTGAACGCTCCGACACAGTCACGCAGTGATATGTACATATGTACGTCTAAGCAAGCGCGCTAAGACTCGCGCGTCGTTACCTAAAAAAATTAATATTTCATAAAGTTTTCATATGTTTATAAATTTTCAAAGTGCTACATACTCAGGAATGATTAAGCTACAACATAATTTTTATTTTTAAAATTCAGAGTTGACATGTGCCACAAATTTTCAATTAAATTTTATAAATTAAAAAAATATATTTAAACAAAAGTTTTGTGCAGCAAAATATTTGTTTAAATAAATTATATACATCTTCCTACAAAATTGATCCCTTGTATTTTTACGCTATCTTTGATAGTTTTTGAGATATTTCGTTTTTTAAAAAAAAAGTCAAATTTTCAAAAGTCGATATTTTTTGGGGGAATTTTTTTTCGATTTTTAAGTACCGTTAAAAATCTTCTTTTAACTTGTACTAAAACATTTGTAAAAATTTAAAAAATCGGTAACAATAACAAAAAAAGTGTAATTATATTTATGGAATGACCGATATGTACATTAGGGTGGTCCTTATATGAGGTTAGGATGAATTTTGACCGGGCCGCCCCCCAAATTAGCTTAAAAAAATGTGGAATGTTTCAGCCCTCTATCTTGAAAAATGGTCATTACCAGAAGGGGGTGATTTTCCCATTTAAAATACACGTGTTTTTTCGATTTTTCAAAGATCTGCGTACTAGAGTGTCTTAAACTCTTTCTAAGAATACCTACTCATGCAAGCATTCCTGGTACTCATATTCCATATTTACCTAGATTGATAAATTAAATTTGTGATTGAACGTTGACAGATTGACAGCTATATGTAGTCGCGTCAACGAAACCTTTTGAACAGCTCCGATTTTGATTTTAATTTTGTTTTTTTATATTATTGAAAATCAGAAACCTTTTGGAGCGGGGACCCCCGGAAAATACACACAAAAAAATAAAAACAAAAAAACTTGACCGCCGCTTATGTTTAAATCATCGATGCAGCGAAAACGATGTGAGCTAGAGCAAAATTGATAGAGAATGAAATTTCCTATAAAAAATAATAAAGTTCATATCTCTAAAGTTAATAGTTTTTGAGTGATGGTCATCGAAAATCTGATGACAAAAAAGATGAAATTTTTTTTTTGAAAATGCTTTATGCCCCGATCAGCTGTAAAAAGGAATATTGCTATTTAACGATTAATAAAAAATTTCAAAAAATTCACTGTTTAACTGCATACTATGGGGAAGTTATTTATAGGTTCAAAAATGGTTTTCACTTTGAATTGTAACTATAGGAGCTACATCAAGAGATTTTTTTTACCTTTTTTGGTATTACGTATTTTAAAAACTATCCAACGTAGAATAAAAAAATATAATGTATTTTTTAGGTGATTTTATTCTCTGTAAATTGAATCTTGATATGAAGTTGTAAGTATAACCGTTTGCCCACAATGTTTGAATAAACACAAAATAATGCATTTTACAACATGAAAAGAAAGATTGCCCTATAGTATGTAGTTAGAGTGAATTTTTTGAAATTTTTTAGTTTTTTTGTTTTTATTTTTTTGTGTGTATTTTCCTGGGGGTATCCGCTCCAAAAGGTGCATTTTTAAGTTAAAGTTAAAATATAAAAAAGTATTAAGTTCTACTAATTGAGATCTATATTTAGACATACCACGTGCCTAGATATCAAAATAAAAAATTCTATGACGCCCATCCCTATAATTCCAAAATTTAAAATTATATTGTTGACTTTAGTATTTGTCGTTGGTAGTCCCACCAAAGCCTCGTTACCAAATTTTTTTCAGATTTTTTGAACCAGTAGTTACAGAGTTCCAGAGGGGGGGGGGGGGCAAATAAAACACTGCTTTTAGCCCCTTACAGGCGCCATTTTTGAGTTAAAAAAAATAATATGGTCATATTCTACGAATTGAGATGTTCATTTTGACATACCACATGCCTAGATATAAAAATAAAAATTTTAAATTCTGTTACAGCCCTCCTTATTATTCAAAAATTTAAAATTATATTGTTGACTTTAGTATTTGTCGTTGGTAGTCCCACCAAAACCTCGTTACCAAATTTTTTTCAGATTTTTTGAGCCGGTAGTTACAGAGTTAGAGGGGTGATGGGGCAGAATAAAATACTGCTTTTAGCCCCCTAACGTTTTTCTGACAAAATTATCCAGAAGTTATACAAAAAAAATTGTTAAAAAATTTTTGTTGATGAAATGACACAATATAGCTGTCAACGTTCAATCACAAATTTAATTTATCCATCTAGATATGGAACATGAGTACCAGGAATGCTTTCATGAATATTCTAGATTTTTAGAAAGGGTTTAAGACACTCTAGGACGCAGGTCTTTGAAAAATCGAAAAAACACGTGTATTTTAAATGGGAAAATCACCCTCCTCTGGTAATCGCCATTTTTCAAGATAGAGGGCTGAAACTTTTTCCATATTTTTTAAAAATTATTTGGAGCTGATTTGGGGGGCGGCCCGGTCAAAATTCGTCCTTACCCCTTATAAGGACCACCCTAATGTACATATATACAAAATATTTTACACATATTTTCATTTTATTTTACATCTCTTAGGTTTAATTTATGCCGTGTTTACACCAAAAAAACAAAACAGTCTTATATGTATTTCGATATCTAGAATATTCTGAAAAATGAGACGTAAGGTAATACTGATTCATCAAAAAATAGTTTCGAAAGCTAAAACTATAAATAACTCTTTTATACAAGAGTTAACATCCGTTTCCGGTTTTAAAAACAGCAGGTTTTCTTTCTTAAAAAATAACCTAAATATAAAATTTTACCCCTCTATGTAGGTACTGTCATTTTTGATACAGATAAACTTGACATGGAATGATCCAAAAATAGTATATTTTTCTAAGTTTAATACGCTATTTCCAAAGAAGTTATTGATTAAAACAGTATTATCTTGTTATTATAACGGAATGCTGAAAAAAATGTCTTTCTTTTTTATACGAGGTAAAAAAATGATATTGGACACAATAAAAAAGTTATATAACAAATAAGTTCGTAAGAAAAATGAATAATGACAAAAAATAATTTCCTCAATAAAAACTTTAAAATAAATAAAAGAAAATTGAAATCGGATGATAAGGAGCTGAGATACAGCCAATTTTAAAACACTGGTGGGGACCATCTTTAAAAGCCGATATAACAGTATTCTATACGGATTTTAAAGTAGCTCCCTATCTGAAAATCTTTCTTTTGACCTTATATATGACCACAGAATATTATATTTGCTGAATTTAATTACGAAATTACATTATTTAGATTCACGAAACTATACAGTCGATTCATTTATTAAAAGTGACACAATTAATTTAAAAAATTACTTGAGCTATTATAAATAAATATAAATGTAGTACTTGAAGTAATATACTTATATATACTTTAGTTGTTTAAAACAAGTACTAAATACATAAATCACGTACTAAATTCATGTATTATGAAAAAGTACTTCAATTACTTTTTTGTATTTTCAAAACTTGTGACTTGAAGTAAAGTACTTGAACTACTTTTTCAAGTATTTTATTTGAAGTATTGACAGCTCTGGCTATATGTAATGAAATTTTCTTTTAATTAACAATTATAAAATTAATAATAATAATTAACGCCTGCAATATTATTTCAATTCATTTTTATTATTTTTTATTATACTTGAACATTATCAGAAAATTAATTTTCTTTAAAATTTCCCCTTCATATTATGTAATTCTGTTCGCAATAAAACTAAAAGAAACATTATATCAAAATGAAAAATTTACAATTAGCAAAGTTTCTTTGCAATAATTATCATTCAGGTTACAAAACTTGTTGAGTAATTTCAGAAATGTTCTGCAATTATATTTTGTTGGTTTGATTAAGAATAATTAATTTTATTTAAAAAGAAACGTTAATTTATATTACTTCCTAACATTGAAATTTATAAAATTACCAATTATCACATTCGTAATTTTTGCATCCGATTTATACATGGTGTCCCCGTAAACATACCGATAAACTTCCAGAAGTTGTCGAAGACATAAAAACATAAAATTGTTTTTAGGTTTCCGTAGAAAACTAGGAAATCTTATAGTTTCGCCATGTCCGTCCACAAAAATTTTAAGCCGATTAGGATGAAATTTGGTATACGGACGAAGACTGATAACACAAAAACAGAAATGATAAGATTTTTGAAAAAAAAAAAAATGTTTTTGGACCCCCTTTTCATAGACTGAAAAGTAAACTCACATTTTTTTTCACTTACCCCATTGAGTGGAATGTCATTAGATAGGTCTCCTAAAATGCAACAAAAAATGTCAAATGATCTTTTGATTTTAACCCTTCAGTCACGATATATTTGCATTTAAATGTCGTTATCAGTGCTGTAGGGTTTAGTGTTGTCTATTTAGAAATGTTTTTTTAACTATCAGAAATCTCGTAGTTTTTGAGATATAAGACTAACTTATGTTTTTTAAATAGAAGCAATATGAAATTTTGTAATTTTTGAACAGAAGATTTTATTACCTTTTCAATGATATGCAACTTGATGTACTTAAAAACAACTGAAAATTTACTTTTAAGCTAACAGCATGAATTAAATAATTCATGCTATGAATATTAAATAGTATATTTGAATAAATTAAAATATGTTGCTGTTTTTTTTATAAATAAAAAGGCTTATAAGAAAATTATCAATTGTTTTTATTTTTATATTGTTGTTGATAACCATAGCCATCTTTGGCTGGTATTGTGTATTAAATAAATAAAATATGTCTTTTTTTATTAACACAATAGTTAATTCATGCTATGTTAGGTTATAAGTAAATTTTCAGTTGTTTTTAAATCTCATTGTTGATTGTCATAGCCATCTTTGGATCATACAGAGTATTAAATAAATAAAAAATACTTTTTGATCATTTTTTGAGATATTTTGAAAAGTAAGCACATCAAGTTACATATCATTGAAAAGGTAATAAAATCTTCTGTTCAAAATTACAAAATTTCATATTGCTTCTATTTAAGAAAACATAAGTTAGTCTCATATCTCAAAAACTAAGAGTGTTCTAAAAATTAAAAAATATTTCTAAATAGACAATATTAAACCCATAGCATTTATTAGAAATATTTTTTTAAATTTCAAGTAGCTTAAGAAATATTCACGATGGAAAAATTCGGACTAAAATGGTTTTTGGCTAATATCTAGTAGGCTATGAAATTGTTGTGAAATATAAATACACCATTCAACTGTCCCCTCTTGAAGGTAACTTTTCTTTCATTTAACCGAATCTCTATCTCTTAGTTTCCGAGATCCCCATACTGTCCCCTGGTATTTAGACACCCTGTATATAACAGACAAAACGGTCATGACATAAAATTTCAATTTATATATTTTCAAATTGACATAAGAAAATAAAAGAAAACTATGGTTACGAAATAATTTTGATAATTATATCGATACCAAAAGATAGAGCAGCCATGTTATTTGATTTATTAGATATACCAAAAAAAGAACTTATATTTCATAAAATAGCTGTGAAAATGATAAAAAAGTGCATTGTCACGGAGAATACACCAGATTCCAAAATTTGAAGGAAATCGGACGACGGGAAGTTTGTGAAAAATCGGTTGCAAATGTGTTCCAGTCTACCTTATACCTTTTGAGTTAAATAAAAGCTTGTAAAAAACAAACGGCCGTGCTATGGTCATGGTGCGGCCGTGTGATGCGGCTGTGGGTGCGGTGTTTGTTCTACAAGCAAACCTAGTGCTGTCGTGGTGCAGACCGCCCAGCTATGGACCGGGCGTGGCCGTACGGTCGCATCACGGCCGCACCACGACCATAGCACGGCCGTTTGTGTTTTTTTTATTCGGGAATTTCTCTTATAAAATTTTTCTTTTCGGACAAAAGTAACGTATTTTTTGACGCAAAATCCAAATCCGCAATAAAAATTTGGAGTTTTCATTTAAGAGATCAAAGTTTCCCCCGCCCCACCCCCTTCAAAAATATTGAACACGTATTTTTTTGTTTTTCGATGTTGTATGTACCATTCGAAATATTCGACCGTCCCGGAACATATTTGACACCCTGTATAAAGAAAACTTAGATATTCACAGTGGTGTGATATAAAATATAAATAAATAATATTTATTCTTGTAAATGCACAGCGGGTGCATATAACTATAAGGATAGCTAATACGTACAACGTTAGTCAACACTGTTCAAATGCGTGCTTAATTAATTTATACTATTACACTAAATTCAACAAGTTTTAATCGTAGCAAGAAATAACAAAAAAATAAAATAAATTCCAGACTTTCTAATAAGTGGCGCCACTAACAATAAATGGATCTTGTCATTCCTGGATGCCCATAAAATAAAATAAAAATAATTACATACTAAATTCGTCGAATGAAATAAGAAAAAGGTAGAGGGGTATATACCTATCCATTAACACAAGGGTTAAAAAAAACTTAATTTTTTAAAATAAATTTTGTTGAAATTTGTACTTTTTGCTCAATAAATCAAAAGTGGTTACAAATACATAGCTGTAAGTATGTACTTACAAAAAACGTTCGTTATTTAATTCTACATAACATCGTTAAAAATATAATTCCATTTGAAAAATTTGAGAAGAATAACTTTTGAGATAACGTTTTGTGCAAACGAAAACATAAAAATGGTCTGAACTTTTATTCGCGGAATAATTTAACAACCGGCTCGCCGAATTTCAAAAATCTTAGAAACCGGCTCGAGCACACCCTTGACCTTAAGCGTGTCATACTTTTTTGTAACACTCTGTATATTTGAAAATAATTTATATTTATAATTTTTTATTTGTAACGGTGTACGAGCTATCGAATTTCCACCCATTATTGCCCCACCCGTATATTTAAGAGGTAAATATACACAGTAACTAACAATTAAAATCTAACCTGAATAATTTTCGTGTTACATTCGTACTATATACTTTTTTGATTTAAAATTCTAGCAAAACAAAACCTTTTGAAGTATATTAAACAGAATAAAATATTCATTTTTCAAATACAAAGATCCATTACATTCTATTTTTCACAATTTTACTTAAACTGATAGGAAAGCAAAAAGACGTGTAACATTATAAAGAAAATAAAAGATAAGCGGTGTAAGCTAAAAACAAAATGCAATATTTTAACGAAGTTTCTTTAAAAAAAATGAACACCCCTTAAATTGTACTTTCGTGACGGCAGGTGAGTTAACCGTTACTTATCAAGGGGTGGGGGTGGGGGTGGTCACGATTTAGAAAAGACAGGGGAATAATATGGGGCACCACTTGGTACGATAACACGCATGCGTTTTACCTACGGCTGTCTCTGTTATACTCCATGTTATACCCCAAGTATTCCTCCTTTGCTACTAGAAAGATGCGTATGTTTAGTCATGTCATTATAAAGTTATACTTATTTTATCCAGTGGATTTTTTATTAATGGTTTTAATTAAATTTTATTTATTTAGGTTTTGCCTGGTAGATATTTTTTGAATGCACTTGTTATAAATTAGATCGATAAATAATTAAAATTATTAAATGGTTTTGTAGAAAACACATTTTGTATAATATATAGGTTGATAATTAATATTTATAATGCTTTATTAATATAATTTAACTATACAGTTTTGTAAAATTATCCAGTATTGTCATTTCCATTTACCTATATTATTATATTATAAATCTTTAGAATACATAGAATCGGCGTATTTGATTGATTATTATTTTTAAATCTAAATAATTCTTAAAATATTTCGTTTTTGATATTATGTATGTTAAGTATTATAAATAACAATGAAATTAATTTAATCTTGGCTTCTGCGTGCAAGTTGTGTCATTTTAGCCGTTATCTCGGCTAAAGTTTTGTCGCACATTCAAGACTTTTGAAAAAGCCACACTTCATATTTACACTAATGCGGCTAACACCCAGAAGCCAAGAGTCATTTCTAGATCACTGCGGAAAATACGAAGCTTCATTCAAATAAATTAATACGAATTAATTTACTAGTACTAAATGAATTATAACTAATTATTTTTTAAGAGTAATCCCGGGAAAAAATTTCAGTTCTGAAGTGATCAACATCATATTTTTTCACTGGTTTTTGATCTGTAGAGTTCATAAATTTTCAACGTTGAAATTTCATGAATTTTCAACGTTTCAATCTCTATCACGATCTTTAGAAATCTTTGTAGATCTTTGCAGGTCTCCACAAATCAAAAACCAGTGAAAAAATATGTCTCAAAATGCAGATCTATCAAAATATGATTTGATCACTTCAGATCTGAAATTTTTTTCCGGGATGTTACATCCTTGTTTGTAAAATAATTTATTTTGTTTAAAAATGCATGAGTTGTTATTTGTATAATATGTAGGTATTTCAATGATACTTCATTATATTTATGTGTAAAATTCTTATCATACTATGTTTTTTTGTTAATATAGGTAAATTTAATAAATATATTAAATGTTACAAAGCATGCAAATCAATTCGCTGAGAAAATATGAAAGATTTTTTACTTGTTTTCTCATTTTCCATATTTGCTTTTTATATAATTTGTGACTATTTAATAAAGCTTTGTAAAATAATAATTACAATGATATTTCATAACACATTTCATACTAAAGATATAAATACAAATTTTCATGTACATTATCAACTAGACAAACTATACACGGTTACAATATGCACATTACAATACCGCTTATGGTACATGACTGACATTCGACCAAACATACCCGTCCGATAACTGAGATCATGTTTAAACGTACGAATTGTATTTCGTATCCAATAACAGCTATTTGACTTGAAGCTAGGCTCAGTGCACTCCGTACTGGTTTCGGGTACAGTTCAGGCGATTGTTTTTCTCCCTTAAATAAAACATTTCCCTACAAATTATCCGTTTACGTGACATATAAAAAAAGTGTACTTAGGAGTATAAATTTGTTATTTATTTATATTCTATTCCAGTGTTTTGTTTTAGTGTGTCGTGTTATATTTTCTTTAGTGGTTACGATATTGGTTTTTCATTTTTCACAACCTGCTTGATCGAACTGTAAGTTTAATGTTATTATGTTATGGTATGTTTTTGGTTAAATTTGAACATGTTTGTTGTGGTTTTAAACTTGTTATGTTGTAGGAATTTTCAGTGTCTCTGAAATGTCAATAATCAAATAAAAAATATGCCATTTAATTCGTTATGAAATTCCCTACAAATAGGTTGAATTTTGTTTAGATTAATTACAAAACCTACAAAAAATAAAAACTTTGTACGTCGATTTCGTGTTTACTTAATAACAACATTAAATATAATAAACAGTGTCTCATAACTCAATTATTTAAAATGTACTGGCTTTTTAATCCCTTTATTTTTTTTTACACTAGTTGTAAATCACTACAGTACATAATTTTAAAGATCATAAAAAAGTAAGAAACTTTTGTAAATTTTTTTTTTCATACATTCAATTGTTTAGAACAGGGCTGGCCAACCCGCGGCCCGCGACGCTCTTATGTACGGCCCGCGGCCACATATGAACAAATTATGTTTTTATAATGTTTATTTTAAATTGTCAGGTGTTTCACAATGACTGAGGTTGGTTTTAATTTCCCGTTGTTTTCTTTAAAATATTGTTATATTTATGTGACTTAACTACTCATTTTAATTGATAATTTTGTTTTATAATATAATACAAAATTAGAATTTGAAGTATTTTTGTGAATAAATAAAACCATTATTTATTAGTATTTTAAATACTTGAAATTATACAGATATACATATTTTGTTGTTGGTTAAATATTTTTTAAAATTTACATGATTGAACACTTGCTTGTTTTTTTCCCTCGGATCGAATGAGACAAATTACAACCCTTTATCTGTGACGGGGCAAAATATTGGGATATTATCGTTATTTATTAACTATACAAAATCGTAAATATCTCGGTTTCTATGCGAGGTAGTGGGTAATTTTTTCTATAAAACTCCTGCACTTATGTAGGTTTTTCCCACCTGCACCGGATCGAAAAAGATCAATTACAACCTTTCATCTGTGAAATTTAGCTTTACATTTTTTATGCTAATACATTTATGAGTTTAGGGATGGGGGGTTAAAAGTCATAATATTATAAAATTGATTACGGGAAAGACGTAGTTCTACTTAAAAAAAAAATTCAAAACAGCAAATCTAAATTTTTTTACAAAATTTCTTATTTATGTGCTGCCCTCGGAAAATTTTAGGTCGTCAATGCGGTCACCCCTACTGATATAGGTACCTTCAATTGAAAATAAAAAAACACATTTTTTGTGTCCGTGGAATTTTTGTTTCATCCTTTCGTAATATTAAAGGCCGACATTTGGTCTTTCGTTACCGGTAAAATTAAAACAATACATTATCAGAGAAGTCTCAGAACGATTGAATTAATTTGAGCGAAACTTACGAAAAACTCGTAAATTGTCCGTTAATTTCCATAGATACCTATAGTTTCAATATTAATTGAAATAAAATTTATTTTATTTTTAAGAAATAAAAATTTAAGGGTAGTTCCTGATAGTGTATTGTTTTAATTTTACCGGTGTAGAAAGATCAAATGTCGGCCTTTTATATTACGAAAGGATGATAAAAAAATTCAACTGAATTTTTAGATACGATGTTTTTAAAAAAGTGTATATTTTTTAAATTTAGGGGTGAATTGTGGTGCACAAAATTTTCACAAAAATCTTCAAATAAGAGCATTAATTGATTTCTTATAAAATCACACTTAAATTTAATATTCTACCCTACTATTTGGGGCGGTTTAGTATTTAAGGGTTGATGCGTACCCTTATAATTTATTTGAAATTTTTTTGTACATACATACATATTGAATTCAAGGGACTCAAACTTAAAATTTTCAATCAAAAATGCGGCGAACTATTGTTGAAAGGTTTAGTTTCATTGGCGTTTTTTTAGAATTGAGGCTACTTTCACATAGGGGGGTAGCCGAAGTCGGTTGGAAAATTGACCCACCCTAATATGGTCTAATAAAGTTTGGAGAATTAGTTTAAAAATTTAAAAAACTTTTTCTATTTATTTTATTTTAGCAAAAACAAAACGAAATGTTAAAAAAATTTTTGAATAATAATTCTTCAAGATTTATTAGACCAAAATAAACATTTTTTGTATTTTGTACTTTTTCTCTAAAGTTGATGGTTTCTGAGTAAAAAATTCTTGAATGTTCAAAATCTCGAAATTATTTTGTTAGATATCTTGGAAAGCTAAGATTGTTCAAAAAAAGTGTTCAATGAAAGATTCGTGTTTTTTCACGTATAATAAGATTACTAAATAAAAACTATAGGTTTCTATTTAAAAAAATGATGTTGACCTTCAAATATTCTTGAAGGCCACGTTAAAATAACAAAAAAATATTACTATTAGATTACCCAATCACATCCAAACATTTTTTTTGGTTTAAACATTTTTTTCAAATGTGCGATGGTTCTGAGATAAAAATCTGTAACACTTTAGATGCCCCACCCTGTATAAACTCATCAAAAAAATTAAAGGATAATTTTTAAAAAGCAATTTTTTACGAATTTTCAGTTATATCTCAACGAAAAATGATTGGATTTGCATGATCCAAAGCTCATTCTTAAGCTTGTACTTTCTAGTTTTTGAATCAAGAGCTCGATATTTTTTTTCATCCCCTGCCACTCTGTGCCAAGGGTTAAAAGAGTTAGAAAAAGTATCCCTTAATTTTTTATAAACTTTGAAAACGTAACATTTTTGCAAAATTTTTTTTACAAGAAATTCAATACAAGCGTTCGAAAGCTTGTTCTTTTCTCTTTTTTTTCATCCCTGTACGATTTTTTTTGATCGCGTTATCCACTATCAAAGTAAAAATAACACTTTTGAATTTAAACTCCTGTATTTTCTGAAATAATGATCGCACTATAATTAGCTTGATATCATTAGAAAGCTGAAAGTATTCTCTTTAAAATAATTACATAGGATTTTGTAAAAAAAAATTATCCTCGCATCATTATCGTTTTTAAAACATGTCAAAAACGGTATTTTCTCATTTTTTAGTTTTCAGGCCGCCATTTTGTCAAAAATAGCGAAATCTTAAATGTAAAAGTGTTTTTTGTGAAAAAGAGTACAATGTTAAACTCGACAATATCAACAAATAAAACGGAAATCAGAAATACGAGAATAGAACCCATCAAAATGTTTTTATCAAATTTCTCAGAAACATGTTTCGTGTGTGGTGTGTTAAATTTTGAGAGCGTCTGTAGAGTAGGTACAAGAAACTTTTGTTTTGAGAAATTTAATAAAAAAAATTTGAAAGGTTCTATTCTCGTGTTTCTGAATTGCGCTTATCATTTTTTTGTTGATATTGTCGAGTTTGTACTCAATTTTTCACATTCAGATTTTTCCAATATTGAGTCTATTGTTACTGCGTAAAATTAATATTTTAATTTCGCAAATTTTTTTTTTGCTTAAAAACTTTATTTTTTTTAACGCTTGGCACAGAATAGTGGGGTATGATAAAATTTGTTGAGTTTATTGTTCAAAAACTAGAAAGTATCAGCTTCAAAAAAGCACTGGCTTAATAAAATTGAATCATTTTTCGCGGAAATATGGTAATTTAAAAAAATTCCATTTCTTATTATTTTTCAACGTTATAAAAGATGGAAAACAATTTTTTTAGTTAAATAAAAAATTTGACAGCTGTGAACATGAAGAAGAAATCGCAGCAACTTGTAATTTTGGGTAACTTTTTGGGACACTATTAATTAAAAAAAACACTTTAACATTTAAGGTGTCGCTATTTTTGACAAAATGGCGGCCAGATAACTAAAAAGTGAGAAAATACCGTTTTTTACATGTTTTAGAAACGTTAATGATGCGAGGAATAATTTTTTTTTTACAAAATCGTATATAATCATTTTAAAGAGAATAGTTTCAGCTTTCTAATGATATCAAGCCAATTATAGTGCAATCATTATTTCAGGATATACAGGAGTTTAAAGTCAAAAGTGTTATATTTACTTTTATAATGGATAACGCAGTCAAAAAAAATCGTACGGAAATGAAAAAGAACGCATTTTCAAAAGAAAAAAACAAGATTTCAAACGCTTGTATTGATATATTTTTAACTCTTTTAACCCTTGGTACATAGTGGCAGGGGATGATAAAAATCATTGAGCTCTTGATTAAAAAACTAGAAAGTACAAGCTTAAGAATGAGCTTTGGATCATGCAAATCCAATCATTTTTCGTTGAGATATAACTGTTTGAAAATTCGTAAAAAATTTGCTTCTCAAAAATTATCCTTTAATTTTTTTGATGAGTGTATAATATATATGTATGTATATCCGGTATATCCTATTCTTTACTTCCTGCAAACGTAAACACGGACTTCTCCAAATAACTAAACAATGGTTTAGAACACTGGTGTCCCCATCTGTATCAAGTAAACAAACAGCCAGCTCGAATAATCTGTGTTGAGCAGCATGTATATGTGAATGTTTGTGTGTGTTTATAAGTTACGACCGATTGTATGTTCGAATTAATCAGTAGTGAACATCGGTGTACGCGTATATAATCGCTATCCATTCCAATGTATATTTGCTGTTTATGTTTCAAACATCGGTTAGCAATTTTTTATCTGTTTGACTATCGTATAAAGACATTTTTTTATGAATGTTTATGACACAAATAGTTTCCAATGATGAATATTGGTTTCTAAATATCAATTATCATTAATAATAATATTTTAATTTTCATACATTTTTATTAGAAAATATCAAATGCAATTCTTTAACATATGCTTGGCCTTTATTATTATTTAATTATTAATTCTTGTTAAACAATTTTTATCGTATGGACAATTTACGGTGAGAACAATTCATCGTGAGAACAATTTATCGTATGAACAATTTACCGTAAGAACAATTTATTCTAAACTAATTCACGTTGTAGTTTCAAAACATCTTACAATACACACTGTACATTTATAAATTTCCTACACCAGACATAGTACAATCAAATTCAGTTCCGTTCCGCTACCGATCCCCCGTTTCTTCCATTTCCTCTTCCCTCCCTTTCCACTTGCCAATGTCCGCCGTCACACAGCCCCCTCCACTCTCCTACCCAGTGCCCCATGTAACTACACTGCACACCTGTATTAATTACAGGTGTAGGTATACAGTGTAACATATGTTATAGTAAGACTCACAAGGTATGATCGTTTTATTGATTTTCTGGACGTTTTGCAATTGGTTTCATTAGTTAGAAATATATGCCATGGGAGTCACGGGACTTTCTTGTACGTAATAATAATTGTAAGAGAACAGTGTATGTGTTTCTAATTTTATTAAAAAATATTTCTAACAAACTAATAAAAGATAGTATAAAATACAAAAATGGAACATAAATTAAAGAGAATAATGTTCTCTACAACATGCATCAATTTTTGAATTTTCGAATTATTTTTGAAATGTTATGAATAAGAAAGAAATGTTTTAGGTAAAAATTATCGAGTGTATTGTTATCTAAAATTTATGTAACAAACATTTTTTTCCATCATTTATGATTCAACCAGAATTTTTTTTACATAACTAGTTAGAATCACTCACACGTACACTATTCAATCTCTGTAATACGTATAAGAAAGTCCCATGACACTCATGACAGATATTTATTCTCTGTTATGAACCATTTGACATATGTATAATAATTTATTTTTTTTGACAAAATGAATAGAACGTCAATTATAGATAATATTACCTACAATTTTTAACGTGACCATTTTTCTTTAATTTGCACTGTTTCAAAAATAATTTAAAAATTGACATCAGTAGACATCCGTACCCAATTGAATGATCAAAAATAAGCGGCTTTCTTCCCAGATGAAAATTAATTTTAAATATAAAATATAAATCGGTCATTCCATAAATAACTACACACACTTTTTTGGTTGTTATCATCGATTTTTTGTAATTTTTACATATGTTTTAGTACTGGTTTAGAGAAGATTTTTAACGGTACTTAGAGAGATCAAAATAAGTTCTCCCCCCAAAAATATCGATTTTTGAAAATTTGACGTACTTTTTTTTGAAAACGAAATATCTCAAAAACTATCAAAGATAGGGTAAAACTACAAGAGGTCAATTTTGTGGAAAAATGTATGAAATTTATTTTTTTAAATATTTCGCCACACAAAATTTTTGTTTAAATAATTTTTATTTATTTAAAAAATTTAAATTGAAAATTTGGGGGACATGTCAACTCTGAATTTTAAAAATAAAAATATATGTTATAGTTTAGTCATTCCTAGTACATACCACTTAAAAAATTTATGAACATATGAAAACTTTACGAAATATTAACTTTTTTAGGTGACGACGCGCGAGTATCAGCGCACTGCGCTCGCGCTGGCTTAGGTGTAACACCACACGATTGTGCCAGAGCGTTCAGTATTTACTGAAAATAGCTATATTATCGATTATTTTCTAATATAATTTAAATAATCATATTATGAATATTTCATTGAAGTTAGATCAAAATAAAAATTTAGTTTTGTGAAATATATTTTCTTTTAAATATAAATTATCTTCAAAATATATTTTCTTTTGCAAAGTTTTTTTTGTTTCGTAACTATCGTTTTAAAATATTATTAAAAATTAATTTATGTTTTTACATTTTTTTCACAGAAGAAAAACTACCAAATTGCAAATTGCTGCAATTATTTTTTCTTTGTATCTTCGACTGTTGAAAATTTGATAAAATTAAAGGATAATTTTTTATACAAGTTAACAATTGTTATTTCTTTAATTTTAAATTACCGAATTTTCACGAAAAATTATGAGATTTTAATGAACTTGCCCTCATTTTAAAGCTTGTTTTGTGTAGTATTTAAATAAAAATTTCAAAATTTGTCAACACTTTCTACACTACGTACAGACAAGTTCAAAGGTTTAAAAAACAATATTTTTAGTTTTTTCGTATTTTTTAAGTGCATTTGTGAACTTAGAAATTATGTTTCGAAAAAGCTGACATAAAACAAACAAAGTTAACTCTTACATCATTTTTTTTAAGTTTTCTAGGATTTTTTCTGATCAAGTTATTAGTTGTTGAAGCAATATGTCACTTTTAAATTTTAATGCTAATAACTTTTGCTTTTTAATTTTTAAAAGTAATCGTTTGAAACGTAGCATTCGAAAAAAAATTGTTTTGCACCAATAACAAGAGTTAATAATAAAAAAATAATTTAAGATATTATCTATCAGTGTCTAAATATGGCACGATTTGGGGTTGAGGCGCAAAGCACCCAGGGGCAAGGCCCTTAGTTATACAATATTAAAAGTCAAAATCAAAATATAACTATCTAAATTCTTACTACAGAAATATGTGTATTGTGTAAGTATGCATATACAAACGTACCTACTAACATATATATGTATATACTGATGTGTGTACTAGGCTAGTTCAAAACCTACCCTATTCCATTTGAGAATTTAATTTAGAACCGTTTCCTGCAGATAACCGGCCTGTTTGCTTTGGTAATACCGTGTCGCCCTCAGTGGTGCGCCGCGTTCCAACTTGTGTTTGCAAAAACAGTTGAAGATATAAAGGCGATGTAGTAGGGATATTCACCACATACGCTTTTTATTCGTTTATTTTAGTAATGTGATTTCATAAAATGGAGATCGAGATGTTGGTTAGGTGTATTCGTATCGAATATCAACACTATATTTATATCCTTAATATATAGGTTGGTCTGGTTTGGGATACAGAAATTTTAAGAGCTGATTCTTTGGCTTATTGTAAGTAAAAAATTGTACGGGAAGGTGGGGTCTATCTTCAACACCCTCTGAGCTACAGCTTCCTTCAGAAAATTATGTAAATTAACATTAATAATAAAATTATGTAATTATAAAAAAAAAAAATGATGACTGCTTGATTTAATAGGGTAGGTAGCAAAATTCTCCCTTTGGGTATTATTTAGATAAATTTATAACTGGGAAACAGCAAGACCCAGGTCCAAACTATGTGTAGTGAATTTGTAGGTAACTTTATGACACATCAAAATAATGATAAAAAATATCGCATATTATAGGTACTTTTGGGGGATAATGTAATTTTCATAAAAAAAAATAAATATATTTTTTGATTTTGATGAGCAATAACTCTGAACTGGAAACACAGCTAGCAATAACGCTAATACTAAAAAATACGTTAGTTAAATACCTATGAAACTGACCCATTGTGGTTGGTCTAGTTACGTTACTTTGGAAGTTATGGGATAATCTTTGTTTGTAAGTACTACTTTGAAGGAAGTTTTAAAACAACCTGTAGCTCAGAGGGTGTTGAAGATAGACCTCACCTTCCGTATAATTTTTTACTCGCAAATAGCCAAGGAATCAGCTCTTAAAATATCTGTATTCCAAACCGGACCACTCTGTATATAAAGCTCAACTCGATAATCACTTTTCCGATTTACGTGGTTTCTTTTTTAATTCATAGGTAGATTCTCTGGCCAGGTTATAAGTTATATTTTGTTACGTAAGGTAACTTAACAACCAAGCAGTGACGATAATAGTAAATCAAGTCGGAAAAAAGTTTGCCGCCAGCGCGCTCTTTTGCAGTACAGTGCCTAAACCGTTCAATATTGAACAAAATAATGTATTAAAGAACTGTGTAGAATAAAAAGATCTAAAATATAGCCCGCGACATCATATGTCTAACTTTTATATTTAAGCCACAGTGACTGCTTTTATGTTACAAAGAAAATTATAAATATTTGGGTTCTGTTTACGTGGACTTGTTACCTGCAAAATATTAATCCTTATCAAAATAAATGATTTCCTCGTCATAAGTATTTAATATACATATAATTTGCCCTTTAAAGCATCCAATTTTTCTATTGGTTTAGGAAATAACTTGAAATATACATACAGTAACATATTATTCACGGCAATTCGCGCAAACTATAATGAAGTGTCAGTTGTTTATTTTGTTTTCAGTTATTAACTTTTGAATTTAAACACAATAAAAATTATTTGTAATTGCTTCCTCGCAATATCGAAGATACGAGAAGCTATGTGATCGTTTCAGATTGAGACAAAAAAAAAGTTCTCCAATTTCAAAATTTTAAATTTATTTATCCGTTTCACGTTAAGACAAACACTTTTCGTTCCGTGTCTGTCTGTCTGTCCGTGTGTCCGTCCGTCCGTCCGTCCGTCTGTCCCCTGAATCCTTGTCACACGCATAACTCATGAACCACTGAACCGATATTATTGAAACTTGGTCGGATGGTTGGGTTTGGTTTGAGGACGGTCCCATTTCAAAATAATCAAAATCGTGTGTAAGGGGGAGGGGTGACACCCCAAAATATTTATTTTTTCAAGATATCTCAAGAACGACACATGTTACGAGAAAATTTTATAGAATATTTTTTGTAGAGAATTAAATTTCCTATAATATGGGTCTACTACGTTTGTTGTAAAATATTCCCTTACAAAGATTTATCTAAATTAATTTTAAAAATTCGTGTTTTGTTTTTCTAAATTGATATTTGATTGGATATATTAAGTGTCATTTTGACGTTTTAAATGTCACTTTGGCGTTTTAAATGTCACTTTGACGTTTTAAATGTCAGTTTGACATTTGCATAAATTTAGATTTAGATTGAAATTGTCAAAAAATTAAAAACATATGAAAAAATATTCAGGTGCGTTTTAAGTAAAAATTCGAACTAAGATTTTTTAGTAAAATTTGTATAAAAATTAAATGGTTAACCAATGCCAGGCAATTTATCTGAACACTATCGGTTTTAGTGAATTTAGCACGAGGAAGCACTGTGCATTTACTTGGCAGATGTTTTTTTGTTTTGATTCGTTTTTTTTATGTAATTTAGGTTTTGATTAGTTATTATTACGATAATAATAATTAATCGTGTTTGTATTTAATTCAACTGTATTTTTCAAAAATCCTAAACAATAATTCAGTAGTCCACGCGGGCGAAGCCGCGTGGGCACAGCTAGTTACTTCATAATGGTAAAATATCGGTTGTTAAAAATGTTGTATATGTAACTTTATAATAAACGTTAAAATAAAAATAATTTTTGTTAGTATCTTTCGCCCTTTATTTTACCACTGCTTTATTGTTCTTATATTATTGGTAGAACACATCAATGCTTAATTGCATTATTCAAAATAAGGTTATGAAATATTTTTGTTCATAAATATTCTAATTACACCTAGTAAAATTTCATACATCTCAGCATTTATGAATAGAGATAGAAAATAAACAAATTTATTTATTTTCATTTTATTTACCTTTACTTACAAACATAAACATTTTAATCCTCCGTTACTGTCGCAAGCTTAGGCGCGCGGCATACATGCGTTCAAATGAATTGAACTATTATGTTTACTGATCTATAATATTCTATGTATACAAAACAAAATTTTTATTGAAATTGTTCTATATTTTGTTGTGAAAAAATAAACAAAGTTAAATATCATTTTTAGACGTTTTACTGTCATAAATTCTATATTAATTTAAAAAATAAACATAATATATCAAAATAAAAATATGATAAACTTAATATGTTATTTATGACTAGTATATAGAGATACAACAAAATTGTTGCTAAGAAAAGTGTGAAAATGACGATCAAAATTGGATATTTTTATTTTATTTAGGTAAAAATGCAGTGCGAATATACATATTATATATAATATTATATGGTCTTTTAAAATATATTTGCTGAATTATTGCGGTTTATTGCAACGTCCGACATAATTAACTAGCCTATTTGCAGGAAAGTCGAATAAAATTTTCCGGTGTGGAGGAGGGGAGGTGATGTCCTAGACTTTCTCACATTGACCAAAAAAAGGTCACTAGGTATTATTTTTCAACTTTCTCTACTTTGGGCGGGCATGAGCATCTGTAGATTTTCAATGACCAAAACAAAGATTAATTAATTAATTATCTTTACTCCCCCCCCCCCCCCCAAAAAAAAACAACATTTTTTTACAAGTACATTACTTATAGAATAGACTATTAGTTATTATATCGATTTACTCTATCCCAGAGGGGGGTAAGTACCCCCATTTTTCCTATCTTCTCCCTGCGGACGTCATGGATATTGGTGTGGGGTTCTGCAATTATGAAAAACGTGAACGCACAGTATTGTCCTAAACTCTATGTGTGGTTTTATCAACTCCCATGCAAGTCTATATTTCTGAATTTAGTAAAATATAATACACGTCCATAAAATATAACCACTATTTCTTAGAAAAATAATGAAAATAAAAAATCGAAGCACAACAAAAATAGTTACACCGTTAGGCGCGTGGCATACATGCCTAGACCAGCCGATTTTAATTCGCTATAACTCAAAACACTGCGCTGAAACATTGCAACTAAGTAACTAATAATATATTAGGATATGTAATCGGCAGCTATTCAAAAAGGCGTGTGTGTAAATAGGGTATAAGTTTTAGTTGTAACAGTTTTTATATGAGTGGTCTACGCATGTATGCCGCGCGCCTAACGGAGGGTTAATATATCTTACATACATATATAGGTGGTAAAAATGAAATTAAAAAGGCGTAGCCGAATAAGAATGGGTAATCTACCCCCACTCGGATCCGGCCCGTTTTTTTTTACTTGATTCGTTACCCATGTGAGTAACATCTGGGTAAATTTTTATCTCAAAATATTCAACTGTTTTATAGTAATAATTATTTTTTTAAATTTCGAAAAAAATTCATTACTTTTGAACGGTTTGGTCGATTTCGTCTGCCGAAAAATATGTTATTTTGGTAGTTGAGACCCATCCACGAAAAAAATTAGAAGACCATAGAATCATAATAAATTTAATTAAATTTAATTAGTTATCCTTTTGGTACAGTTACGAATACAAGTATCCCAATTTTTTTATAGTGTTAAGGTATAGTTATTTACAATATATAATTTTTTCAAATCATTAAATTAAGTGCTTCACATAAAAAAAAATTATGTGAAAAAAAAATGTTTTTTATGTAATAACACATAAAAAACATTATATACTGCAATAACGCAGTAGTACACTCTTGGATTTTTTTACAGTGTCTAAAGATACTTTTTACTATATATAATTTTTTGGAATATTTGAATTAAGTACATAATAGTAAAAAAACATTTTTTATATTAAGTACTTAAATTAATTTTTATATTAATTATACATATTCCGGAACCTTTAGGAATATATTTATTTTTAACATATAATATATTTATAATTTAAGCGATTGAAGTATTGCTTTCATTTTTCTATGCGAAAACTTAACTTGACTTCCCGAGCTCACAGAAATGGAGCTCAAAATCTTATTTACTGGAACTTATCAGTACTCACATTTCATATTTGAGTGAAATCCTTAACGATGATGGTAGTTTGAATATACAGTTTCTCAAAGAGAAATCTAATATACTGGAACTTCAAGTACATTCCCGCCACACATAAGAAAGTACATCGATGCTTTATAGAATATACACCTAATAGCATAGGACGCTCAGGGATAAAAATATATTTCTGTGAATTTGCTAACGGTAGACGTACAGTATGTTGTTGTTCACATATTGCTGTTATTATATATTATTTATCATACGGACAATATTTATCAAAAATATCACGGCCAGCTGAATACATAGGTATTGAAATTATTTGAAACAACCGGTACAATCACGGTAATTGAGGAAGAAAGCGATGAAGAGCAGATTAATTAAAATTGACAATTCTGGTTGTTTCGAATTAGAGCTGGGCGCGTGAGTAATTTTTGCTCACGATCACGCACGCTCACGAGAGAAACATTTTTAGTCACGCCCGCTCACTCACGGTTACAAAAAAAGAATTCACGATCACGCATGCTCACGAATTATATTTTTTACTCACGCCCGATCACGCACGGTGGTTCACGCTCGTGACCCGATTTAATCTAATTGTTGTAAATTCAATTTTGAAATTATGAAAATTAATGTTTTTTACGTGCAATATATTGTGTATATTTTATACTAGCTGCTACCCGCGACTTCGCTCGCGTGGATTTCGAAACCCTTCATATGTGACAGGGGGTAAAATATTAAATTTATCTTATTTTTAGTTTTCTTTAATTATGCAAAATCGTAAATGTGTCGGCTCCTATGCGAGATAGAGGGGTTTTTCCGCCCTAAAACCCCCACCCCCGTGGTATTTTTCCCGCTGGATCGAATAAAACCACTTACAACCCTTCATATGTAACGGGTAAAATATTAATTACTAAAAAAAATTTAAAATTTTCCTCCCCCTTGCAATTCCTTAGGGGTTGAATTTTCGAGATATGAAATAGCCTTAATCCGTCCTTGGGATGTAAGCCATCTCACTGCCAAATTTCATCAAAATCGGTAAAGCAGTTTAGTCGTGAACAGGTAACAAATAGACAGACTGAGAGATACACTTTCGCATTTATAATATAAGTCGCGACTCCTATGTAAGATAAGGGGTTGTTTTGTCCCCCTAATAATCCCTCTTCCGTAGTATTTTTGCCCGCCAGATCGAATGTAATCAATTACAACTCTTCATATGTGACAGGGGGTAAAATATTAAATTTTTCTTATTTTTAGTTTTCTTTCATTATACAAAATCGTAAATATCTCGGCTCCTATGCAAGATAGAGGGTTGTTTTGCCCCCTAAAACCTACGCCCCCGTGGTATTTTTCCCGCCGGATCGAATAAAACCACTTACAACCCTTCATATGTATCGGGGGGTAAAATAATAATTACTAAAAAAAATTAAAAAATTTCTACCCCCTTGCAATTTCTTAGGGGTTGAATTTTTAAGATACGAAATAGCCTATGTCCGTCCTCGGGATGCAAGCTATCTCACTGCCAAATTTCATCAAAATCGGTAAAGCGGTTTAGCCGTAAAAAGGTAACAAACAGAAAACAGACAGACAAACACACTTTCGCATTTATAATATTAGTATGGATATCGTAAAATGTCCAAATATTACTTTACTTAATATTTTATTAACTAATTAAAATTTGAACAATAAAACTTAAATTTTTCGAAAAATTGTTCATTCGAAGAATTTTGATTTGAAAAATTGTGATTCGAAAAATTGTGTTTCGAAAAATTTACACCAAACCTAATAATTAATTTCGATATTTTACCTTTCATAGAAATGAAATGTTTCTTCATATTTAAATTTTCAATCAATATAGGCATTTCAAAATATTTAATTGTTAATATGTGTCAAAAATCATTTAATTGTTCGACAAAATATTTTAAAGAGACATAATCATAGTAACCTAAATTAATAAAATAAAATATTGAAACCGTAAATTATAAAATTCCGTATTCCATGGCTAGGTACTATGTTTTTATATACCTAAATTATAACATACCTGGTTAAATTATTTCTATATCGTCCCCTCCAAGGCAAAGTATCGTAAGATACACTTTTTGCGAAATTGAGTTATCGATTCTAAAAATCTCATATATAAGCGACAAAATTCTCTTTTCCGCTAAAAAATCTGTTAAAACTTTTATCGTATTCCTCCAGACAATGTATTCTAAGCACCGATATCTGTTTTATGAAATATCGTAACCAACAATAATATAGTATCGTAACCAGTGACGTAGCTAGCCCTGAGTGGATCCTGACTGGCCTATATGGTAGGTACTTTCCCGCGACGGAATAATATAGTGCTGTGACGGAGTGCTTTCTTATTTATTCATTAGAGCTGGGTTTTTATCAATTTTAATTTTATTAATTTTAAGATATTTTAGAAAAATCGTACCTGTTAAAACTTTATTGCACAAACTAAATATGGTTTCTCTATGAGGTTTTTTCAATATATTTTTTACCCTCAATAACTCAATTTGGTTGATATTGAAGTATGATGTAGAACAGTGCTTCCTAAACTTTTCCTACGACAGAACACTTCACAAATCCTGAAATTTTAATGGAACGTCTTGGTTATTTTGTAAGTAATATATAAAATAAGGAAAAAAGTAAATTTAAATCAGTCAAGCATGTTTGAACTTCTCGCAGCATTTAAAAACATTGAATATTAACTTTGATATTTTTTACGCTTAAACTGATAAGACATACGTTATATATCGTAGTACAGGTATTCCTCGACTTACAACCGAGATAGGTTTCTAAACATCGATCGTAAATAGAATAAGTTGTAAGTTAACACGTACAATATGTACATATTTTTGCTTTGGACGTTTTCCTTGATGTGAAGCGAATCGCATTTTCTATACATAACAAACAGTTGCGGGTTCCCAAAAATATCTACATAAATAATAATAAATTACATTTTTGGGAAATTCCCGGAACTGTTTGTTTCATTTATGTAATATGTGCATGTAAGAAAGAGACAAAGACAATTATAAGTCGAGGATTACCTGTATATTTGTTTACGATGCGTTTTCAACTCTTGTCGTATGAAAATATATTGCATACTAAATACATATTATGACATTTGTTTCTGATATGACAACGACAAAAAATTATTTTATGACTTCTGGTACATGTATTGTATTACATCATGTACTTACATGATTTGAACATTTTATGAATATTAAAAATAATTTCATTTTTGGTTTTTCTGCTCGTGTCTTTCAAAAATTCATCAATGTGTCTATATAAATACATTATTAGCTCTTGTAGATACTCGTACACCCTTTGTACAATTAATTAATTAATTACAATCAAATATAGGTCTTGTCAATTGAATGAAGCTTTCGTAACAATTTGCAATAAATCAACATCTTGTTTTAATTTTGTAAATGTACATTTTAGGTTAGTACATTGGGTAAAGATGACAGATATACAGTTTCAAACAACAATTAAAATAATATCATTTAAAATTACAATGTTAATTTGAAATTATATAAATTCTTCTGATATTTATGATTACAAATAAATATAATAAAATACCTATACCTATGAAAGTAAAAATATTGATAATTCAATGACATAAGATTAAAAAAATGTCATTATATACTTAATTTTTATTTGTACCGGGAACACATATCTATCGCCGAATGTTGGTCGAATTGTGTCCGAATGCTGAATTTTTTTGTCAAATTTATTTATGAAAATTTTAATTATATATTACATTAGAGTTGTGCATATTTTTTCATTCGTTATGTTCTTTATATTTCTTTTTTGTTATATTTTATTGTTCACTTCAAAATTTTAAATGGCCACTGACATTTAAATTTTTTTAAAATAATCAATAAAATATAATGTATCCATAGTTACGACATTTGCAATTAATTTAGTAAATGCTTAAAGCGCATTATATGTAAACGTATTTTGTTTATTTTCTCCTCTTTAACATATCTTTTTCAAAAATCAGACACGGGTTTATGGTTGTCAATTAACCAAAGTATTTGAAAAAAATTAAAAAAATCTAATATCGGTTTTCGTTTTGATACTTTTTTACATCAAAACTTTTTTTTTCCTTTTTTTTTCTTTTTTTTTAAATCTGAAATTTGAACCTTACATTATATCGCCCAAGGAATAAAAAAAAAATAATAAAAAAATTCTAACTTTTTTTTTGAAAAATTGGGGGCCCCTTGTTACCCCATTTATAAACTTTTTCAAAAAAGGCCCACTAGTTGTTATTTTTTACCCCCAAGGAATGTATATACCAAATTTCAAGTTTCTCCGATGAGTGGAAATGGTCAAAAAAATGATTATCAGTCAGTCAGGGCACTTCATTATATATAGTAGATTCATATTAGTTTCTTCTAAATTACATTTTAGTAAAGTAATAGCAAACAAAACAATAAGAAAATAAAGTTACAATGCATTTTTAAATCTTTTTTTGGTGTTCTGATATAGTTGGCAATACTGACCATGTGAAAGTGCTTCTAAAAATAACATTTATTTTTTTTACTATATTTTTTAATGTCGTAATTCGTTTTAAATTATTATATTTATGCATTATTAGTTCAGATATTAAAAAAAGATCAAATAAGTTTAAAAAAAAATTATTTTCAAAATATACTCACGGACTCACGCACGAGAAAAATGTACTCACGCACGGTTGTTTTAATTTGATTCACGATCACGTCCGCTCACGATTCAAGATTTGAAAACCCGAAAAATTCACGGCCCGCGCCCAGCTCTATTTTGAATAATCTCGATAAAAATTGAATTAGTCATGGATTTGTTGATAACTATGGAATAAAGTACGATAAATAATAATAGTAAGAACAAAATAAAAAAATTCAATTTTCTTTAATATGAAGTACTACTCAATTTGATTAAAAAAAATATAACGTTAAAAAGTATAAAAGTTTTTATAACGCCGTGCAATTATTTATTATAACCACAGTTTTTCTAAACATGCATTTTTAGGACAATATGATTTTTCTTTTAGGTTATTGAGCTATCATATCATTTTCAGCATTTAGATTGTTTCGGTCATCACAACGCTTTATGGTTCATGCCACTAACAATAAAAACGTAGCGCGCTCAAAAGTATTGCTTTAATGCTGCAGCATTATCAACTTGTGGGGCACGCTCCCCTAGGGGGGTGTGATAAAACTAAATGGAGGGCGGAGCATATCGAGAAAAAAATGAGAAATAATATTATTAAAAAATTTATTTAATTTACTGAAAGAAAAGCAAAAAAATATATTCTGACATAATAAAAAATAAAATACACGTTTACATTTACACTGATATAATACAATTATTAATAGGATTGTATCAGTACTGCACAATGAATTAATAATTAACTTATCAATATTAAATTAAAAACAAGATTAATAATTATTAGTGACTCCCTTGGGCCTGTCTTGCAGAGCAAAGTTTTTCGAAAGAAATACAATAAAATTAAATAGAAACTTATATGTATATAAAACAGCTAGTTTTCATCGGGAAGTAATGGAAACACAGTTCAAGATCTTTGTTGGAGGTGCTATTATAGCCTTTTACTGTACAGACCAGTTTTTTTATTCGATTTTGCACGAGGGGAATACATTGCGGAAACCATTATCAAAAAAAAATCATTTATTTAATGCGTTTTATGATTTTAATAAACAGTTTTATCATCCACGTGCCATGTAAATCTGTCCCTCATTCTAGTTACAAGTTTTGCCACCAGGTGGTGTATGCTTATTTGATTGAATAATAAAACATAAATCTAGTAATCCACGTTTTCTAATTTTTGCTCATGTTCTTAGTCAAATTGTTATCTTTAGGGTTTTGATTATGTTGTATACTGTTTATTATAGAGAAAAATGTAAAGGGGTCGATGAAGAAAATCATTATTTTAAAAGGGGTCGATGTTGGGAACCTCTGATCTAAAGTAAACTGTGTAGAATAATGTAGATACGATTGTAAAGTGCGGAATCCGTATCATTCCAATATGTAAACATTTGTACTTTTTATAATGTAAAAATTTTTATTTTAATTCGTTCCATGCTAATTGTCTATCAGGTAATTTGCACAGATTGATCGAGCGCGTGTTTTCGTTTCAAGAACCTTCTCTTTTTCATTAATATCTTCATTTAAATACTGTGTATATTTATGCAAAGTAGTGTAAAATGAGCGGTTTCACTTGTCTACTGTGCAACAACCACATAGTATATATGCACATTAGGGTGTTTTTTTTTCGGTCCCATTGGCCTTTGTTTTAGTTTTGGATCAAAGAGAAATTTAAAAAAAAATTCAACGAGCCATTCACGCGTAAGTAAAAAAGTATTTTTTTCCATGTTAATCAAATGGAAATATACTCGGTTTGCGCCGTTCACAGGTTTGATCAACGAGTCTTAAATTTTGGGACGATTAACTTTTGATCCAAAGCTAAACAAAGGCCAATGGAATTGAAAAAAACAAAAAAAAAACCCCTAATGTACACACATACATATCGGTCATTCCATAAATAACTGCACACTTTTTTTGTTGTTGTTACCGATTTTTGTAATTTTTACATATGTTTTAGTACTAGTTAAAAGAAGATTTTTAACGGTACTTAAAAATCGAAAAAAAAATTCCCCCCAAAAATATCGACTTTTGAAAATTTAACTTTTTTTTTTAAAACGAAATATCTCATTAAAGATAGCGTAAAAATACAAGCGATCAATTTTGTAGGAAAATGTATATAATTTATTTTTAAAAATATTTTGCTGCACAAAACTTTTGTTTAAATATATTTTTTTTATTTATAAAATTTAACTGAAAATTTGGGGCACATGTCAACTCTGAATTTTAAAAATAAAAATATATGTTGTAGCTTAATCATTCCTGAGTATGTAGCACTTTGAAAATTTACGAACATATGAAAACTTTATGAAATATTATTTTTTTAGGTAACGACGCGCGAGTCTTAGCGCGCTTGCTTGGACGTACATATCACTGCGCGACTGTGTCGGAGCGTTTAACATTTACTGCAGTGATAGGTCCAAGCAAGCGCGCTAAGACTCGCTCGTCGTTACTTAAAAAAATTAATATTTCATAAAGTTTTCATATGTTCATAAATTTTCAAAGTGCTACATACTCAGGAATGATTAAGCTACAACATATATTTTTATTTTTAAAATTCAGAGTTGACATGTGCCCCAAATTTTCAGTTAAATTTTATAAATAAAAAAAAGATATTTAAACAAAAGTTTTGTGCAGCAAAATATTTTTAAAAATAAATTATATACATTTTCCTACAAAATTGATCGCTTGTTTTTTTACGCTATCTTTGATAGTTTATGAGATATTTCGTTTTTAAAAAAAAAGTCAAATTTTCAAAAGTCGATATTTTTGGGGGGAATTTTTTTTTTCGATTTTTAAGTACCGTTAAAAATCTTCTTTTAACTAGTACTAAAACATATGTAAAAATTAAAAAAATCGGTAACAACAACAAAAAAAGTGTGCAGTTATTTATGGAATGATCGATATACTATAGATTTCGTATAGCCACGCTCAGAGCGGCGATCCGATGGTGATGTTCCATTGGCGGTGCGCGAGCTATATTCATGTGAGTCCAATGACAGTTTATTTTTAGACTAGACACATCCGACATAGTCAGTACGGCAGAGAATTGCACTTTCGGAAGACACGACAAAATCCGAATGTGTTTTATCTATGATAGCAACTCGCATGACCCCTCACCTGAATACAGCTCGTGCACCTATTGTGATGTTCCAGTGCCCTACATTATTTTCCACATCACACACACACACACACATAAACGCGCGAAAACAAATTTTACAGATAATATCTCGGGTTGCACTGTTATTATAATTTTGAGAATTAGATGTATGATGTACGAGTATGTAATTGTATTTTTTATTTCCCTATTACTATTGTATACATCAGGGCTTCGAACCGTTATTTTTTTCGTTTCGGTTTTCGTTTCGGTTCGAGTAAAAAAATATATTTCGGTTCGGTTCCGGTTTTCGTTCCGCAAATAATAACGGTTTTTTCGGTTTTTGGTTCAGCTCCGAGTAATTAATTTAAAAAAAAATTATTTGTATTAAAAAAATTTATTCTACCATAATTTAGAATATTTTATGGTACTTGTATGATAGTCCGAACGACAATTGAAGTGGGAAATAAGATCATGTTAACGCGCGTATTTTAACATGTACTGAACCACCGATATTTTTATTTCGGTTCTGTTCCGGTTTTCGTTCCGGCAAAAATAACGGTTTTTCCGGTTTTCGGGTTTCAGTTCAGTTCCGGTTCGAAGCCCTGGTATACAATGGGTAGTTCTACACACGAAGGAAGAAAATGGAGTTAATTCCGACACGAAATTTTTTTCATGCTTAAGCTTTGGCAAGTAGTTTTATTTCTAGTTGATGACATTTTTCACACTATCTGAAAGTGGCCAGTCAAAAATGTTTTTATTTGTTTATAACAAATTAAATTTTTTATAAACAATAAAAGTGGTTAAAAAACATGCGAAGTCATTTACAACAGTATTCTTATGATATTTACCTAATTTATTTACTTATCCCGTTTTTAGAGCTGCCGGGAGAAAGAATTCTTTAAATATTCCTTAAAAATCGGCAAAATAACGTTTTCTAAAAAAAAAACAAAAACAAGTCCTCTATCACAAGACAACATAATGTACAACTCATACAACTAAAAAATTACTTATATCCACAGTATTTTTCACGAAAATGCTGACCAGGATACTGAGAAATTGAGTGGACAATGTACGATCTCGCTTACAACGTTAACTGAGTTAATTGATACAACCTCAAATTAAGTTAAAACATGTACATTATTTTTATTTATTTTATTTCAGTTAATTACTATGATAAACGATGATTTGATCGGAATATACATTCTCTATATTTTTTAAGTGTTTTGGTTTGACAGGAGAGAGGGGCATGCTAGGCACAGTAATAGTTTACAGTTTCCATCTAGAAAAAATGTATATTCCCTCGTTTGTAGAACTACCCAAATATGTTCACTGTGTTGGGGTTGTAATTATTTCATTTTTAAATGTAACATTTATTAATTGTTGTACTTAGGGTTTGCAATCCCGCAGACTTTTTTTTCCCGCGGGATTTTTGCGGGAAATTTTCAAATCCCGCGGGATCCCGCGGGATCCCGCAGTTTTTCCAAAAATTTTGTTATTCATATTTAAAGTTACTATTATTTAGTTAACATGACAATTAACTAATGAAAAATATTTTCATAGTGGTAACATATGATACGTAAACGTAACTCGTATTGTATAGACCGATGAAAAATCCATAAAATACACCTGTAAATAGGAGGTTGTCTAATATGTTAGGTACAAGGACAAGATGCTACTAACTACTTTTGTCTTTTTGTTCGATTATTCATTTCAATTTTTTTTAACTTCTTGATTGCGTATAAATTAGCCCTTGTTTTATACGTAGGTCACCTTTTACGTTGCACCGCGCCGCGCCGGTATATACTAGGGTGTTTTTTTAATTTTTTTAATTTTTATTTCTTCGATCCCGCAGGCCTATGTTTTTTTAAGATTTGGATCAAAAGTTCAGACTCATAGATCAAACCTGTGAATGGCGCAAACCGAGTCTTTTTCCCATTTGATTAACATGGGAAAAATTACTTTTTTACTTACGCGTGAATATCTCGTTGAAAACAATTTTTTTTTGAAAATTTCTCAGGGGAATATTTTGTAGGGAATTAAGTGTTCAATTCATAAATCCAATTACTTTTTATGATAATGCTTAAACGAACATATCTTTAAAAATATTCGATCTATGATTTGAGCACTTGGGATCTTTTTTGTAAGAAATTTAATTCTCTATGATATGCTGCTGTAATAAATTAAAATAAATAAATTTTTCAACGAGATATTCACGCATAAGTAAAAAAGTAATTTTTCCCATGTTAATCGGTTTGCGCCGTCCACAGGTTTGATCTATGAGTCTGAAATTTTGGGACAATTAACTTTTGATCCAAAGCTAAAACATAGGCTAGCGGGATCGAAAAAATTAAAAAAAAAAAAAATTTTAAAAAACACTCTAGTAGGTATATACGGTATGTCACGTAAAACTAAACCACTAAATATCATTATTTACGGTTGTATTTTAGGGATAATACTGTTAAAAAAATATCGTGTAGATCGAATTTTGTGTATTAAATTTTTATGGTTAACTTTCATTTAATCTGCTATTCTTCTTCTAAATTTTTGTATTTTGTATTTTGTATTTTTTATGTTTTTTTTGTAATCTGGGGGCTGTTCGAGCTTCTTTCGTCGCCTGAGTCGCACTCAGTGTAACCACTTAACTAATCGTGAACAAGAGATATAATATACTTCACTAGTTTCATATTCAGTCATCTCAACCTTAATATTTTTTTTCAAAATTGTTACCTTTTTTATTCATATTTACGCTTTAAAAGTATTCAAAACGCACGCGACCTACAAATTTAATGTTCAAAAAATTCCGCGCGGATCCCGCATTTTCAGTGCGGGATCCGCAGATCTCCAAAACGTGCGGGATCCCGCGGGAATGCGGGATCCCGCATTGCGGGATTGCAAACCCTAGTTGTACTGTACTTGAAACAGTGAGTTTAAGAATACCTAATATATTTATGAAATATTAAAAAGACATACATGTATTTACCAGCTTTGCGAGTTAATTGTCTACTAACGTTTACTCATAAAGCGGAAACTCGTAAAAGAGCAAAAAACGTTGCGTCACACAACTATCGCACACTGATGCACTAGGTGAAATCTGCATGCGGGAGAAAACTTGTAATGAAGTAAATACATGTGTATTTTTATTTTAAAAATTATCTGGCATAATATGTCTTAATGATATGTTGTAATATATGATATATCTGTAGGTATTAAGCCAGATATGCTACGTGGTAGCAATTTTGCTACAATAAAAAACCTCTCTTAATGTATAAAATATTCTTTTATAAGTATATTTTCTCCCCATTTATTTTCATACCACTATAGACTAGTGATGTAACGAATATTCGCATTCGCATTCGCGAATCTTCGCACATTTTTTAACATTCGCATTCACATTCGCAAGAAAAAGTGCGAATATTACTTCTTTTTGTTTTAAAAAAAATATTTTTTTATCTATTATATAATATATATATATATATATTAAATAATTTTTTTTTAACGCATCGATCCCAATCGATGGTTCTATTTCTTCATGCGCGGGAAAATAAATTTAAATTTATTATAATGGCAAAATGTTTATAATTATCAATAATAATAAAAACTCAGTTATTGAATGAAAATACTTGTAAACGTGTATGGTAATAAAATTATAAGTTGTATAATATTTAATTTGTTTATTAAATATCCCTAAAAACATTTTTTTCCATAAAAGTAATTATTCCTAGCTGACTGTATGTATATTGTATAATATGCAACATTAATGTCCGATATTATACAGAAATTGCATGGGTACAAATTTGCATGGGTGCAAATTTGCTCTCAGCTAACGCTATCTGATGGGTGTTAAATTGTTATGAAATTGCTCGATCTTTTAAAGCAGTGGTAATTAGGGTGACCAGGTCTCAGGTTTTAACCCGGAGTCTCAGGGTTTGCATACTGAAGGGTTTGGGTGCAATTTATCTGGGTTTTGCAAAAAATGATGACGACTAAAAAAAAGGTAGTCAAAAATAGAGTAGGAGGCGCAAAAGTGCAGATTAGGGTAATGAAAATAAAAATAATAAAATAAAAATAAAAAAGATAAAATAAAATAAAAATGAGGTCTTCATTTACATGTCAGGGTTTACAAAAACTAAAATCTGGTCACCCTAGTGGTAATAAATGTATAATAATGTAAATGCATTTTATGAGGTACACTTGGCAGCACTGATTTCTACTTAATACGCATGCTTTAAAGTCATTATATGTACGATTTCATTGGCTACATCTTGTGAGTAGTTGTCATTTACATTTAATACCCAGTAGATAGCGTTAACTGGAAGTAAATTTGCTACCATGCAAATTTGCACCCATTCAATTTTTTTATAATACCGGGCATAAAACTATTAAAAAAAGTCAATATTCGCATTCGCATTCGCGAATGTCGGCCGCTAATATTCGCATTCGCATTCGCGAATGTTTAAAATCATACATTCTAGGTTATGTTTAACTTATTATTTCTGAACTTTCAGATATTTAAATTAAAAACTTTTTAAATGAAATAATAACTTATATTATTAATAAAATTTTAGAGTTTTTGACGTGAATAGAATTTATATCAAATAAATAAATTAATGTGGGGGTATAGGGGAAATATTTATTTATGATTTATATTTTCTTTCTTCTTCTTATAATAGCCTAATTACTATCGTCTTCAGAACTCGTCTTCCATCGTAAAGACCAGAATCGCTTACAACAGATTCAAAATTTAAAGACAGATATCATCGGTTATCTTTTTCGAGGGTGGAGCTTATGTAGTTATAACATTTTAAATAAAAACAATAAATATAGTACGTGCATTTCAAATAATGATTTATTTTTACAAATTTTGCTTTTGTTATCTAATTTCTTATACTTATTATGGTTATTTACTGTGGTTATGTGTATTTTACATCTAAGATGTATCTACAATTTATATTCGATGTGTGTTTATATTATTTTATACTTTTTAACAATTAAATATTATTATTTTAAATATTTATTATTACTATAAAATTTACTTATACAATTTTCAATAGATAACATAATAATTTAATTGCACAAATATATATGAGAACTAATAAACGAAGAGTAGTTCTTTATCTAGCAAATGAGTTTTAAAATATCTGTCTTTGTTTGGTACATGGAGAAATGATTTAAATATTATAATAATCAAATGGGAGGAGTACTAGAATTTGTGATAAGTTTTGAATGAAAGCTGGTAGAAGACTTATATACCTTTCACTGTACGTACATTGTATATCTGTGTTTGTATGTACAGTCGCCTGCATTAATGGTCTTGCAGTTTGTATTCATTTTCGTTTATCACAAACTTAGTAGGCTCCTTCCATTTGATTATTGTAATATTTAAATCATTTCTCCATGTATCAAACAAAGACAGATATTTTGAAATTCATTTGCTAGATACAGAACTACTCTTCGTACTCATATATATTTGTGCAATTAAATTATTATGTAATCTATTGAAAATTGTATACGTATATTTTGTGGCAATAAATATTTGATATTCCGAATTTAAGTATTTAAATATATTAAACTTGTTAGAAAAAGATAACCGATGATGTTTGTCTTTAAATTTGGAATCTGTTGTAAGCGATTCTAGCCTTTAAGGTGCCAGACGAGTTCTGCAGGTGACTGTACATTGTTGATACGGTTACTAAAACAATCAAATTTTTATGTATAACTAGCGCATTGGACCTGGTGTTACCCGGGGATATTAATCCAATTAAACATAAAGTAATCATGCCCACCCAACATGCTCACAACACACGGTTCACCGCGAATTGTTTTTTTCGACTTCATGAAATTTACACAAAATATCCATAAATTATACACCTAAACTTAACCTATCCATTAGTGAAAATCGGAATAAAATCCATTCAGTAGTTATTGAAAAAATTGCAAATAAAATTATATTTTTAAACTCCCAGGAAACACCAGGTCTTGTCTTAGAATTTGTATGAAAATCAAAAATAAATAAATAAATAAATAGGTTATCAATAATCATAATAATTAATTTCAATATTTTACCTTTCTTGGAAGTGAAATGTTTTGTTTATGTTTCAATTTTCAATTAATATATTTCGAAATATTTAATTATTAGCATGTGTCAAAAATAATCTATTTATTCGACAAAATATTTGAAAGAGACGTAATCATAGTGACCTAAATTAATAAAATACTGAAACCATAAATTATAGAATTATTTATTCCATGGCTTCTGTGTTTTTCTATGAATGATATTTCTTCGCTATTACATCATAGAAACAAAAGACGCTGTGCAAAAGATTCTTTTTAATCTTTTGATGTTAAATCTTAGATTTTCATAAAATATTATTAGCCACGATACTGTTCGTAAAAATGATCTAACTATTGGTGAAAACCACATTGAAATCGGTTTAGTAATTCCCGAGTCTATAAGTCACACACAAACGAACATTCATTTTTATATATACCGGTGTTCCAGACCACCCGTTCACTTTGTTTTTTACGCCCAAACTATTGAAAATAGAGTTTTATGATAAAAAATTGACATAGTTATACATACATATTATATATTTTAAAAATAAAATTTTATTAATATTTAACGAAACTAGAGCACTTTTAGTAAAACCCTATCCTAATTTGGAAACAAGTCACCATATTTTCTAAACAATTGAATGATGAAAAATTTTTTTTACAAAAGTTTCTTACTTTTGTATGATCTTTAAAATTATCTACTTTTGGATATACCGTTCCATTTGATTTTGCTGAGAAACGGGTATGTACAAACTACCCCCCCCCCCCCCCAAGGGGGAGTTTTATGTATAAAAATCTGTGCGAGTGTCGATGGTTTGCTGCAAGAACATAGAGATAATATAACATAGAGTAAAGATAAGTGTCCATAGGTATGCATCGTACGCATCGGACGGATCGTACCAAACGGATTTATTTGTGGTAGTGCGTCCACCGTATCCGTAGCAATCGGATTGTTGACGCGACAACCATTTGCAATATATTGCAATTGTATGACGTCATCGACACGCATCGGAATAGTTGCCCCTCCGAGAAATAGCGTCGGTATTACGCGGTGCGTTCGCTGCGAATCAGTAGACGCACTTGTATGACTTACTATACAAAGAATTCTAAAATCCGTTTGATACGATCCGTCCAATTTGTACGATGCTTACCGTCAAAAAAAAAACCTTCGTTCATCCGGAGGACAATTATGTATAGAATAAGTGAGCAAAATTTAAAACCGAACGGCAAAGCCATTCTCAAGTTACAGTGATCACCGACTTCGAAAACATGGTTTCGAGAAAAACGCGTTTAAAGTTTTGAGTATCTACGATTTGCATGCAGAAAAAAAAATTATTTTGGAACTTACACTGAATCGTCTATGGACAGGACATTTGTCTTTGTTTGTACAGCCTTTTCAGAGAGTACTTTTGAAATATTCTACATTGAAAAAATGAAAAAAAATAGATTTTTTCAAAATTCCAAATGGGTCTGTCCCCTTAAGTGAGGTAGCCAAAAACGCTGTCGGTAGAAAGAGAGATGGTGTCCCCGTTCAATCTTTGTTAAACACATTGTTATGTTTAAAGTACATTACCCGACCTTTTCACGCGCACAAACATAAGTACAATGTGTTCATTAGACAGAGACACAGTACTGGAATATTTGCTTTCTCTTATTATTTATGATTATTACTTACTCGGCGCAGGAATGGGGATTGAGGAGAACGCGTAGAGGGGTTCCAAGCGTTCGTTGTGTGGGGGCTTTGTTATACGGGAGTTCGTTGTCGGGAGGTACCAGTGTATGTTAAAATTTCAATTGCATTTGGTCTGTAAGAAAGGTGATGGTTTCAAATAGACATTTATCTTCTATTGAGTAAGATTTAAAGGCAATATAAAACATTTATTAATTTAACATTTAATTAATTATATAATTCTAAACAACTGATACTTTAAAAAAATTTAATTATACGCCGCTGACTTTTTGGATTGCATTATTTCAAATAGTACTGATATTAATAGGAGAAACTACCGTATCTTGCACATGGTTGTATCTGGATCCTAACTTCAACCCAAAATGTTCGCGTTTTTTTTTCTTGCGAAATTGGTAATGGTAGTTCATACATCAGATGTGTCAGGAGTATATAAAAAATTTTGATCACCAAAGAATTATAATATGAGGCGTTTATTTTGAAAGTGGCCTAAGTCCATTTGTGGTAAAAAAATACATATTATTCATTTAATATTTGGGGTTATTTTAATAGTAATTGTAAATTTAACTCTCTTAGATACACTTAATCAATGTGGCACATTGATATCTTACACGTATATTTTTAATTTTATTGAAACGCAAACCCTTAAATATCTCAGTTTAAACATAAGTGGACTTAGGCCACTTTCAAAATAAACGCCTCATATATAAAAGATAATGTCATAGTTTATTTAGGAACCAATATTAATATGATCTCTACTATCAATGTTGGTAGGGGTTTTGTTCTTCCAATGCATATATTTCTATGTGTGAATTTTATAGATTATATACTCACTTCGAACGATTGGTGACACCAATAACGAAAGCACACCAAGTCATAAAAAACCGTTTTTAGGTTTCCGTAGAAAACTAGGAAACCTTATAGTTTCACCATGTCCGTCCGTCCGTCGATCCGTCCCTCTTCAAACATTTAAGACCGATTAAGATGTTTGGTATACGGACGAAGACTGAAAACCCAAAAACAGAAAAAAAACCTCCTTTCCATTGACTGAAAAGTATATTAAAAAAAAATTCACTTAATCCATTAAGTAAGGTGTCTTTAGATAGGTATCCTAAAATGCAATAAAAAATGTTATATGATATTTTGATTTTAACCCTTCAGTGACGATATATTTACGTTCAAAGTCGTGATCAGAGCGTCCCCTCCCTCTATTTTCTAAACTATCAATATAAAAAATCTGAAAAAATTCGAGAATGTAGCTTTTAAATAATTAGTACTTCCACTGAAAATTATAACGAACACTGTCAACATTATTTTGGACCCCCTTCCCGTAGACTGAAAAGTGAATTCACCCTTTTTTTCACTTATCCCATTGATTGGGATGTCATTAGATAGGTCTCTTAAAACGAAATAAAAAATGTTAAATGATTTTTTGATTTTAACCCTTCAGTCACGATATATTTTCATTTAAATGTCGTTATCAAAGTATCCCCTCCCTAATTTCTAAACTAGCAATTCAAAAAATCTGAAAAAATCAGAATGTAGCTTTTAATTAGTACTTTTACTGAAAATTATAACGAACTGTCAAAATTATTTTGGACCCCCTTCCATAGACTGAAATTTGTACTCAAATTTTTTTTTCACTTACCCCATTCAGTGGGGTATCTTTAGATAGGTCTCCTAAAATGCAACAAAAAATTGTATATGGCTTTTTGATTTTAACCCTTTAGTCACGATATTATCAGAGCGCTCCCCTCTTCTACTTTTATGTAGCTTTTAGTTGGAACTTTCAATAAAAATTATAACGAACACTATAGCTAAAATAGTTTATAAAAAAATTTGAAATAACTCTTGTTTATAAATCGTAATGACTACGGAAACCTATAAAGTGCATGCCCAACACGCACTTGGCCGTTTTTTTTTGTTAATAATTTCGTTAACATACGAAAGATATAATGTTGATCTTATGTTTTATTATCACAATCTACAATTTTATGATGATTGATTTTGATCAAAATTTTATTATCATGTAGGTACTTATAAAGAAATAAAAATAGTGGTAATACTTTTCCCGTCAATGCCTTTTCTTAATAAATACATATCATATTCTGGACTGCATTACATATTATTATAAATTATATTATAAAACGTGGTGTTATCTTAATTTAGTATAGTAAAAATAAAGTTATTGGCACCATGAAAAAATAAAGAAAAGTATTATGCCCGAGCCACATTCACATATCTATGTGGTTTCGAGGTACATAAGGGGTGTTGTACCATAAACATAATTATCAGGTTGTTTCGTTTTAATAATAAAAAAAAATTAATAATAATTTGTTACATAAAAATTTATTGATTTATACAGTTCACGATGAAAGGAACAAATTCGTTTAAAATTCAGGTAATTATTTTGTGGAAAAACGCTCGGACCCGTCGATTAGTATTATTAGTTGCGGATTTTTTGACATAAGAATATTGTATACAGAGTGTCTCAGGAAAAACATATGCAGTCATCATTGATTTTTTTAAATGGAACACCCTATATATTATGCAATTTTTGAATTGTGCGATAAATTCTGAACACTTTTTGTACAGCATATATCTCTAAAATCAGTGGTTTTCGGAATAATGACATTTGAAAATTGACATTTTGAAATACACACAAGTCAAATAAAATGTTATATAAACTTTTTTTTTAATAGCCAAAAAACATCCTGGCATTGCAAAAAAAAGAAAAAAAAGGAAAAAAAAAGTTCAATGTTTTTTCTTTTTGCCATACCGGGATGTTTTTGTTGACTTTTAAAAAAATGTTCAAAGTTTATTTTTTCAATTTAAACATTTTATTTGACTTGTGTGTATATTTCAAAATGTCAATTTTCAAACGTCATTATTCCGAAAACCACTTATTTTAGAGATATGATATGCTGTACAAAAAGTGTTCAGAATTTATCGCACAATTCAAAAATTGCATAATATATAGGATGTTCCATTTAAAAAAATCAATGATGACTGCATGTTTTTCCTGGGACACCCTGTATAAAATTTTCTTATGTCAAAAAATCCGCAACTAAAAATACTAATCGACGGATCCGAGCGTTTTTCCACAAAATAATTACCTGAATTTTAAACGAATTTGTTCCTTTCATCGTGAACGCACTGTATATTAGTCCAGGCTGGCTGGGCTAAAAAGTACCTAAAATAAGAATTTTTGTGTACAGTTTTAGTACTTACAGGATATGTTATAAAACTGGTGTAGAATAATTTCCTAATTTTTTTGGGGGGGTGTGATAAAAATACAATGAAAAATTTTATGAAAGTATTTTGAACTGATGTTTTCTCAAAATATACGTTTAAACATTGAATATTTTGGGGGGGGGGGGGTGCCCCTCCATTACTGCACCACTACTATAATATATTATTTCATGTTATTAATTGTACTTCCCTATACATAAATCCACACAACAAATATGTGTGTTATATACCGTGTGTGAAGCAGAGCGAGATAAGGAAACAATTAAAACTAGAGCGAGTGTTACTAGATTCACATTTGTTGTTTTATCTATTGTTTTCTGCGTCCGTCCATAGATGATGCGACTAGTATATATTATATATATGTATGTATTATTTTAACGGTACATTGATTTTTTCACACACATGTATTTGTAAACAACAGCACATAATAAAAAAAGAGGTGTATTGCGACACTTTTTTTAGAAAAGTAAATTATGTCGAGTGTAAATTTTGTTAATTTTGTAAAAAAATGTTGCTTTTGTTTTTGTTCCGTTTTTATATCATATACCCTTTTTGTATTTGCCAAACCTACTCATTTATTTTTATGATACGAATTTTTATATATTTATTTATTCATTTTTAGAATTTATTTTTATTTTTGTATCTGAATGTAAGTCAACATAAATGAGAACTTAAACTAACAATAAGACAAGTCACGGTATGGCTAATTTCGTATTATGCGACATCGGTTTCATGTTATTAATTTCTTATAGTCCATGATGTATGTGTGTCTGTCTGTCTGTTTATAGACGCTGTAACTCAAATACGACAAATCGCAGAAGAGTGAAATTGTATATTTAAGACTAATTTTTATCTGGGAAGAAAACCTATTTTTGAAACGAATCAACTTCCCAACACGGTATAATTATAAATACTTGAATACTGATTATTTATTATTTCCGTATAGTTTATGTGAATATTTGTTTTAATATGTATATGAAAAATTCAGAAATAAAACTCACCTTTGTATTATGAATATAAGGTTTCTAATATCCTATTGTCAATAATATAACACACATTTTTAGAATAACTAATTTGACAATTTGAATTAAAGTGCATTTGTTTCCAAGGCAGCATGAATTATAGACTTATTTATTAGTATTTAAAATTCAAATTTTGAGGGTGGTTTTCGCCTTTCACCCCTTCTATGGCTGTTTAGTTAGGTATAAGAAAAACTCTAATTAAGAAGATAAATTTCGAACGAAAACATTACTATAATGAAATATTTACATTGACCGACTTTAATCTTCATTTTAAATGTATTACTTTTCAATAAATGTAGCTTTTTAATTTCGAAGTACTCTAAAAATAAACATATACCATTTGCAAATTAAAACAGAAATACATAATATCTAAAGTCGCAACAATTTTAGTAGCTACATAATTTATTGGGCACTGTCGGAAATTATAAGTAAGAGTGTGGTAATACTTGAATTGATGGAGGTGAGGGCGCATCTATATACATGTATATTAGGGCATACAAAAACCCAATAAAATTTCAAAAACCGGTTTTCGTTTTTTCATAAAGTAAAAAACCGGTTAACGGGTTTTTCAATTAAGTTTAAAAAAATTTTAAACTATTCAATTAAAATAATAAATTAATATTTAAAAAATAAAACTTATTTACCAAAATCAAATGGAACGGTATATCCAAAAGTAGATAATTTTAAAGATCATAAAAAAGTAAGAAACTTTTGTAAAAAAATTTTTCATACATTCAATTGTTTAGAAAATATGGTGACTTGATCCCAAATTTTAGGATTTTACTAAAAGTGCTCTAATTTCGTTAAATATTAATGAAATTTTATTTTTAAATTTTAATTTGAAAGTAGAAATAACGAACCTTTTAATAATGTATGATTATTTGAGATTTGGATAATTTAAAGTGTCACGCGATATATCAAAAATTCAAAACTTCAAGTGGGGTTAATTCAAAAATTTTAAATGTAGTGCTATATCAATTAGTACTTTATCTTAAAAAATATATTCAAATTAACAACTTTTGTTAAGAAAATTTTAAATTGTGTTTAAAAAAAAAAATATATATAATTTTTAAATTTTCTTAACAAAAGTTGTTAGTTTAAATATATTTTTTAAGATAAAGTAATAATTGATATAGCATTCCATTTAAAATTTTTGAATTAACCCCATTTAAAGTTTTGAATTTTTGATATTTCGCGTATGACACTTTAAATTATCCAAATCTCAAATAATCATACATTATTAAAAAGTTCGTTATTTCTACTTTCAAATAAAAATTTTTAAATAAAATTTCATTAATATTTAACGAAACTAGAGCACTTTTAGTAAAACCCTAAAATTTGGGATCAAGTCGCCATATTTTCTAAACAATTGAATGTATGAAAAATTTTTTTTTACAAAAGTTTCTTACTTTTTTATGATCTTTAAAATTATCTACTTTTGGATATACCGTTCCATTTGATTTTGCTGAGAAACGGGCATGTACCCCTCGAACTACCCCCCCAAGGAGAAGTTTTAGGAGGTTGAAAATATTTTCCTGAAATTCTTTAGGGTCGATATATACAGTAAATTTTTTATCATAAAACTCTTTTCAATAGTTTAGACGTAAAACATAGTGGACGGGTGGTCTGGAACATCCGGTACATGAGCCATTGATTTTGAAAGTGGCCTAACTCCATTTATGTTTAAACTGAGATATTAAAGAGTTTGCGTTTCAATAAAATTAAAAATATACGTGCAAGATATCAATGTGCCACATTGATTAAGTGTTTCTAAGAGAGTTCAATTTATAATTCCTATAATATAACCCCAATTATTAAATGAATAATATGTGTTTTTCTACCACAAATGGAGTTAAGCCAGTTTCAAAATCAACAATTACGTTTGTTATTAATTTAAAAGAACTCAACTCCATTTGTAGTTAGTTAAAATGCTTCAAAAAAAAAAAACACTCATTTTAATTTATATTATTTCTTTATAACTCTTAAAAAAATAATACAATTCAGGAAATCTAACAAGGGGACATTATATCTAGGGAAGTTGGAATTTTAGTCAGCTTTGGAGAGGTGAATCTAGACCAAAAATAAGGAGACACGTGTTCGAGAACTCATCTGGGCAGCCCTTATTAGTAAAGATATTAAATTTTGAAAATTGGTATATTTCCTTAAGCTCTTATGTACTGTAATAAGCATCTACGATAACAATCCTTCAATAGCTGTGCGTGTAGAGCGCCGGCTTATGATCCAAAGAAGAAGACCCTGAACAAAATAATTTTTATTTTTATTTTCAATTGTTTCTTACTTTTTCTTTTTTTTACATATATGTAGATTACCACTACCTGCTATTTATACATTATGTTTTTTAGGTAAACATATCGATAATATATGTTTTTTGGGTTGAAATACACATGTAAAGTTTTAAATAGTTTATTTATGATGTTATTTTTATTGAAACTACGTATATAATTTACCAATTAAAATTATATTTCAATTAATCAAATTTATTTGATACCTAAATAAATTATTTTTTACTTTTATTTAAATTTTTTCATTCAAATAAATTATCGGTCTTCTATACTATTGAAAATATTATTATTTCTATTTTTTTTCCTTTTTGGCCTTATAATTAAATTATTTACAGCTAGTTATTTATTTATATTTATATTTCTTTAATTAAATAATTAAATATAAATAATTAAATATATTTTTAATAGGTAAATTATATACGTAGTTTCAATAAAAATAACATCATAAATAAACTATTTAAAACTTTACATGTGTATTTCAACCCAAAAAACATACATATATTATCGATATGTTTACCTTAAAAACATGATGTATAAATAGCAGGTAGTGGTAATCTATATGTAAAAAAAAGAAAAATTAAGAAACAATTGAAAATAAAAATAAAAATTATTTTGTCCAGGGTCTTCTTCTTTGGATCATAAGCCGGCGCTCTACACGCACAGCTATTGAAGGATTGTTATCGTAGATGCTTATTACAGTACATAAGAGCTTAAGGAAATATACCAATTTTCAAAATTTAATATCTTTACTAATAAGGGCTGCCCAGATGAGTTCTCGAACACGTGTCTCCTTATTATTGGTCTAGATTCACCTCTCCAAAGCTGACTGAAATCCTAACTTCCCTTGTAAGTATGTATTCAGAATGGTTTTTAAGTATTGAGATTGTTTAATATCTGGAAAACTATGGATTTTTAGGGAAAATATTTAGTACACAAGTTTCAGGGTTTAGAGGGGCAAAATCAATTGAGTTAACAATTTTGACCTTGAATGGAGGTTTGAAGGTAATTTTGTGGTCAACAATTTTTTTCAAAGGAAATCTACTTGCTTTAAAAATTTATGAAATTATTAAAAAAATATTTTTTTAAACTGCATTTTTCCTCAAACATTTAAGATAATAATTTTAAAATTTTTGATCACAAAAAAAATTTTTTGATGTAAAAAAAATTTTAAAATTACGTTAAAATTGAAATTTTTAAAAAAACTTTTCAAACAAAAGTTATTTCGATTTTTTTGCAAAATACAAATCTGCAAAAAATAACCATGTTTCTATTTAAAAAAAATTTTGCTGACCCCAATATGACCTTAAAACCTCCACTCAAGGTCAAAATTATGTGTTTAAAAAAAATTTTTCCTTTGAATATATTTAACCAAAAATTGTTTTTTATGATAGTTTACTTCTAATTATACACGTTACTAGTCAACTATTTTTGAAAACGATCTTTCAACCGAATACGGATGTTTACCTACTTCGATTTTTGAATTTTTCGAATTACTCTGAAACAGTGCGAAATAGAGAAAAATGATCAAGTTAAAAATTGTAGGTAATATCATTATCTATAATTTATGTTCTATTCATTTTTTCGTAAAAACGAATTTTTGAAAAAAATAAATAAAATTCTGGCTAAATCATAAATGTTGGAAAAAAATATATGGGGAATAAATTATAGATAATAACTCGTCATTTTTTATCTAAAATATTTTTTTCTTATTTCAAAAATAATTCGAAAATTCAAAAATTTACAAGAATAAACATCCGTTTTCAGTTATTACGTTTAAAAAAATCTTTTGTTATAAAATGTAGAGAATAATATTACCTATATTATTCAGTTTATTCTATTTTGTTAGTTTGTCAGAAATGTTTTAATAAAATAAGAATCACGTATACTATTCACTGTTAGGATTACGTATAAGAAAGTCCCGTGGTTCCCAAGGCAGATATTTTATTAATATTGATTTGTCCGTAGAATATACACAGTACATTTACATTTTGTTACGTTTACATTGAACTTCGTTCAACGAACGTTAATCGTAAGAAAATATTTCAGCATCTAAGTTAAATAAGGTACTCCGCCCTAAATAAATAAGTGGAGTTTTACAAATACTGACATTTCGGTAAAACAAAAGACGCTAATAGAATCTATCTAATTTGCAATAATGACTGCACGTCACGATTGTTAGATATAACATATGGAGTGCACGCAATGCCGTGGCACTTTCTGTAAATTGCTATCATGGGTATTGCTCCGCTCGAGACAGCAGGACTGGTGTTTCCCAGTGATGAGAAACTAGGGCATTCAGTACCATATTTTCTGTTCGTAGTTGTTTTCGTGCAAAAAACGTTATCTGTACCTACATATTTTTATTTGGCTCGTTACTTATAAGTTTATATTATTATTCAGTTTATATTATTTACGTCTTACGTATTTTTTTTTTAATTTGCGGGTGGGAGTGGGGGGTCGAGTTTGGTGTAGTTGAATAGATTTTTCAAAAATATTGAACACGTATTTTTTTGTTTTTCGATACTGTATGTAGCATTCGAAATATTCGACCGTCCCGTTACATAATTGACACCCTGTAGAACAATAGATATTCAGGGGAGCCTGTAATTGTCATTAAAGTAACGCATGCGTCCTATTTTCATCAATAATCCATAAAAATGCGATGAAATGGTTACTTTTGTGAAAATTATTGAATATCCCAGAAACTACGGTGTTTAGACATAGGATATTCCCTATACAAATTGAGGAGAAAACCTCTCCATCGAATAGTGAAATAAAAAAGGGTAGTCATATTTGAAAAAAATAAGTTTTATCATTTTGAAGATTGTAAACTTTGACATTTTTTTTATAAACACCCTGTAGAACTAAATTAAAATTGTTTATTATCAAAATGTTACTCTTTACCAGGACTAACTTTATTGCTAAAAAATTTCATCGCTTCAAAAAAAAAGAAGTCGCTACGATTTTTTATGGTTGTGCCTAAATATGGATTATTTTTCGGAAAAAATTTATAATTTGGCAACACTGTCACTAAATCTAAAAATAAAGAGACGTTAATGTAGAGGTTAAAAAGTGACATCGGAAGACATAAAACGTTATAGGGTATTCCATTTAAAAAAAAACTTTGTTTTTGTTATAGCGCAAAAATGGGATAACCTATATTGTTGAAAATAATTTTACGATGTTCATTTTTTAAAACCAATAATATTATGTACCAAACTTTTTTTTCTATCTCCTACGAGAAGTGCGCTAGGAAAGCCGGACACACTATTGAACTACCCTGTATTTATTCATTATTTAATTCAAATCTCTTCATTATTTACATTGAAATGACAACTTTTGATGTATTTATTAAAACGTATGTACATACTTTGAAAATACCATCAACTACCACGAATTTAATAAAGACCAAAACTTTGACGTTTCAACATCAATTATAAATAGTTGAAATCCGATTGGAGTGTAAAAAATCGAAGGTTGATTAAAAAATTAATCATACAGAATTGAAATCATTATTGGTGTTGTAAATCATTTGCACTGTGTACACTTTGTTTTTAAAGTGTCAATTGTGAAATGTGGTGTGTGAAAAACTGTTTCAACAGTTTGTGTATTTTAATTAATTGTTTAACGTTTTTATTATTTATTTTATATGCCTTATTTTTTCGTAAAATATCAGTTTTAATGTTGAAATTTTTACTGCATAATTTTTCTCGTGAGTATATGAGAAAATATCGGTATGGAGAACCATACATGACTTCCATGTTCTTTTTATCTTTTTAAATACCTAATTTTTTTTAAATATTTTATTTATATAACCCACTATTATGAATATAAATTTCGTAATACATAAAAAAACATATATACTTACGACGGTTACAGCAGTTATTACCATTTATATACATATATTATATATTAGTTTTCTAATGTCCTAATATCAAAAACATAATACACATTCGTAGAACAACTAATTTGACAATTTGAATTTAGTTGCATTTGTTTCCATGGCAACATGAATTAATGACATTAATTAGTATTTATAATTCAAATTTTAAATGTGTTTTTCACCCCTTTAATGGCTGTTTAGGCACGTACAAATAATAAATGTCCCTTAGATTCAATTGAACTGCAAATGTACCAAATCTTATCAAAATTAGTGAGATAATACTCGCAATGTTCACTTTTTAGATTTAGACGAAAAAAGTTACAAAATTTCGAATATTTCCAAAACCCCTAATCTGATTAGCACCAAAATCAATAGGTCTGGAGTACTCACTGAGACAAACATTTTCTCCAAAAATAATTCAGATCGGTGCAATTTTACGGTAGTTATCGTGAACGAAAAAAAAATATACATCCTGACACACAGACACACGCACAGCCGCCATGCGGAAATTAACTTTTCTTTACGTTTTGAAGTTAGTACAATCAGAATTTGTCATTTTCTCGGACACGATTTTTCGATGGTATTACAATACTTCCATTTCTTTCAGAACATGGAAGTAAAATGGGCAGAGCTTCGTAATAATAAAATATTTTATTTCAGAATCCTCGTAGTATAAATAACTCAATACAAAAATAGAAAAAAACATAAATGTACGATGTAGTGTAGTACGAAGTTAATAATAATAATAATAACTTTTACTATATCGCATGCAAAAGGCCGTGCTTCTCGAATCGCTCCGTGTGCTGCGTGCGCACGATCCCAATTCACTCGTTGTTCGAGCAGTGGCTGAAGTTGCACCTATAGTGGAGTCATATATGTATAACCAAAATTTTTTTATTGAATAAAACAATCTTACCCTACAGCAATTTTATGATTTTAAGATGTTCTAGGCAGTGCCGGATTAACAACGTAGCAGGAGTAGCAAATGCTACGGACCCCGCGTCTCTGGGGGCCCCGCATCTTTATGGAAAAATATCTCTTATTGGACTTACCACATGGTTGATACGGGATGTCCAAATCTACAGTAATTAATAATTTATATTTAGGCTTTCCGATCTCGATTCGATTTAATCGAAAAATCGATTTTTCTAAATTTGCTCAAATCAAATCAACAAAATATAAAAAAAATGGTGATTTATTATACACTCCTCTAAAAAATTAAGGGATTATATAAAAAAAAAATTCAAATTTTCAAACAGTTATATTTTCGCGAAAATTCATTTGATTTGCGTGTTCCAAAGCTCATTCAAAAGCTTGCACTTTCTAATTTTTGAATAAAATTTCCACAAATGTTATCATCCCTTTCCGTTCTTTACCAAGGGTTAAAAGAGTTCAAAAAAATATCCCTTAATTTTTTATTAACGGATCAATTTTTTAAGGATTGTATTTTCTAAATCAAGTCAGTCAACGGCGTAGTTAGGGAGTGGGAAGGGGGGCGGGGCGGTCCGACCCGGGTGACAACCTGAAGGGGTGACACCTATTTACCCATAGACATAGAGCATGAACCGCGCATCTGATTCGAAAACAGAGCCATGCCAAAAGAAAGAGATGGAAAATGATTTGGGATATAGATGTATCCCGAAAAAATGGTGTAACATTTCTTCAAAACAGTGAGAGAGATATGGTGACGTTTGGGATATATCTATCTCTTTTTCTAATAAGAAAGAAATAGTTACTTTTGTTTAAATAAGGACAAACTATTTTCTTTCTCTTTCTTTTGATACGGCTCTGTTTTCGAGTTAGATGCGCGGTCCATGCTCTATGTCTATGGTATAATATTATACCTCTTTTTTGGATATTTAAAGCTTCCAATGGGAAAAATGTTTAATAAATTGAGTGAATTGACTTTTTTTATTATTGAAAGTATAGAGGTAATGACCATCCAATTTATTTAAAAAATAGATCCCACTGATATTTTTATGTCATTAAAAATTCCCAGGGGGTGACACCCGCTTAATGTGCAAAAAAAATCCTATTGACTTTTTTCGGGATGAGTGGGTGAAACTATCGATTTACTCCCCGAGTTTCACCCCCCCCGCCCTAGCGACGCCACTGTCAATGGCCTCTTTATAACATTTGCTACGGGCCCCGCGCTTGTTTAATCCGGCACTGGTTATAGGGATCAAAAGAAGTTCATAACTGAGTTTATGTATAAAACATTAAGTTTTGATTGGCGCGTCTTGTTTTGGATAAATGTTTTGGAATTTTAGTAAGAAAAATATAATTATAAAAACCTACCAGCTTGCATATTTTTATATTATACGCTATATGAATGTCAAATGTATGAATAATAATACGTAATCATACGTTTATTATTTTTTAATTCTAAAAATATAACTACAGCATCAACACCGAGTACGATAAAATTCAAATACTTAAACCTAAAAAAAAAACTTGATCCTACACTATGTTCCAACAAGATACCTAAACTAATTTTAAGAATCCCTCGCACAGTCGCCACCGTTATTTATGTGTACCGTGTCCGATAGATATATCCCATTCCTCCACAACTACCTGGCCTGGAGTAGTTAGACACCCTAGGCACGTCACCGGGGTCACTTGCAGCGGTTCTAGAATTGTTTATTCCAAATGAATAGTCCCGATGTGTGTAACTCACATCCTGTTTCTCCAGCTTCTACTTGCACCCAAACTTACTACTCTCTACAACTTTCACGTGAGGCTGACATTATCGCTGTTTTTATTTGTTTTTGTGTATGTGCGGATTTATTTTTCTGTTGACTTTTTTAACCTTTCTAGACCTGATGTGTGTATATAAACATATCGTATTTTACAATATAAATATTTTTATATTTGTACTTTCTTATGCCCATGTATATGAATTATACATATATGATGGAATTATCCATTTTGATCTTCCCTTAATCCATTCTGACTATTTTTGCCACGATGTCTGTGTGTCGGTCTGTAGACGCTGTTACTCAAATACGATAAATCGTAGAAGTGTTTTTTATATTTAAGATTAATTTTTGTCTGGGAAGAAAACCTACTATTTTTGAAAACGATCTTTTAACCAGATACGGATGTTTACTGATGTCGATTTTTGAATTTTTGAATTAGTTTGAAACAGTGTGAATTAGAGAAAGATGGTCAAGTTAAAAATTGCAAGTAATATTGTAATCTATAATTTATATTCTATTCATAAAAAAAAAATACATTTGATACATGTTGTAGATGTAGAGAATATTATTATCTATAATTTGTGAGCCATTAATGTTATTTTTACTTTCTTATACCATGTATATGAAATATACATTAGTATAAGTAAGTATAGTGAAGCCGATTTTTTTCGAACTCCGGATTTTGACGGAATTATCTATTTTGACCTTCCCTGAATCCATTCTGACTATTTTCGCCATGATGTCTGTGTGTCCGTCTGTCTGTCTGTAAGCGCTGTAACTCAAATACGACAAATCGTAGAAGGCTGATATTTTATATTTAAGATTAATTTTTGGCGGGGAAGAAAACGTCCTATTTTTGAAAACGATCTTTCAACCGGATACGGATGTTTACCTACGTCGATTTTTTAATTTTTCGAATTACTCTGAAACAGCGCGAAATAGAGAAAAATGGTCAAGTTAAATGTATGTAATATCTATATCTATAATTTATGTTCTATTCATTTTTTTGTAAAAACGAATTTTTGAAAAAAAAATTTATTATAATTCAAATGGTTCATAACAGAGGAGAAATATCTGCCATGAGTGTCATGGGTCTTTCTTATACGTATTACAGAGATTGAACAGTGTGTGTATTTGCCGTAGGTAACATGGGACTTTCTTATACGTAATACTGAGAGTGAACTGTGTAGGTGAATCTAAATAATTACATAAAAAAATTCCTTCTGGCTAAATCATAAATGTTGGAAAAAAATGTATGGGGAATAAATTATAGATAATAACATACTCGACATTTTTTATCTAAAACATTTTTTTCTTATTTCAAAAATAATTCAAAAATCCAAAAATTTACAAGAGTAAACATCCGTTTTCAGTTATTACGTTAAAAAAAATCAATTGTGGAGAAAATAATATTACCTATATTATTCATTTTGTTTTATTTTGTTAGAAATGTTTTAATAAACAAAGAATCACGTATACAATTCACTGTTAGGTTAGGTTAGGTATAAGAAAGTCCCGTGGTTCCCAAGGCAGATATTTTCTTTTATTAGTTTGAAATATTTTTCAATAAAATTAGAAATACGTAGAGTAGTGCGAAAGTCCCGTGGCTTCCATGGCAGATATTTTAATCGTATTTTACAATGTTAATATTTTTAGTTAAAAGTAAATTTTGTAATACTTATTATTATAATAATATATTATTATAAGTATTCTTTTTATTGATCAAAATATTGTAGATTTTGCTAAAATTTATATTTAAAAAATATTGAAAAATGTCAGTACGAAGTGAAAAGTTAAAAACATATTTGAAAATTTCTCGGGGTATAAAAAAATCGTTTGTGTAAAGGATAAAGTAATTTTCTTTATTTTAACGCATAATCGTTTAGTATAATTTTATTATCACGACAGAATTCAAAAGTTAAGTCTGTATTTTCGCCTCTTTTTAATATTCAATAAAGTTTTTTATGGTGGAAACTCATAAATATAAAGTAATGAACCAACAGGGGTTTTTAGATATTTAATTAATTCCTGTAAAAGTTTGTAGAAGACTTTATGCCTTCATTATAAATGCTTGTTTTATACTTTTTTGTTATCATTTATGTCTCACATTTTGTATATTAAACTAATGGACTTGGCGAATGTTTGAAAAAACTAACTTGATGAATATTTTTGTTATTTATATTTTATCAACTTGCTGATGAAGTCCGAACAAAAATTATACAACTTTCTGTTAGATTGAATTAGTTTATTTTTATTTTTTTATTTTATTTTTTATTTCAAATTTGTTTTAGCATTTTTTAATGTTGCAATATCCGAGTTTGAATGAAAAAGTACCAAAAAGTTTTAAACAATCATAAAGAGCCTAATTTTAGTTGCACAGAAAAAAAAGAATAATAAAGCTTTAACAATCACCTATTGTCTAGCAGCATTTAAAAACATGATTAATATTAACTCTTCAAATACGAAAAACAAAATCATGTTCGAGTTTAAATAATCTTCTAAAATAATCCTAGTTTAATCATAGTTCTAAAGTTACAAATGTAATTAAGTTCTATCAAAGAATATGAAAATTAGATTTATTACCTTCTATGTAAACAAAGGTTCCAGTAAAAATCTTTTAATTTGTCTGAGAAATTGCATTTTTAATTTTTTGTATACGTTTAAGACTTGACCGTACTTTTAATAACACATTTTTCTTTGGGATTTTTTTTTTCAAAAAACAATCACCTTTTGAGAAAAATTGTAAGAGGGAAATTTTTTTTGTTCCTCGTTAAAGAATATTCATAATTTTTTTCAGATGTTTTATATCAATATTGTGGGATCAAGTTTATTTTTAATAGGGTTCTTTTTTCATTCAAAGTTGAATATCTTAGCATCAAAAAATGCGACAGCCATTTTTTCAAAAAGCATATTTTGGAATTTTGAAAAAAAAATCAGACATCCCCGTGTGAAAATTTCTTAATTGCAAAAGATTTCAATTTTTCCATTTTTAGTCAACTGCATGTGGTCACAAAAAAAAGTTACTTTGAACTAATAAAGTGGTGAAAATTAATTAAATTGTCGAAATCAAGAGTCTTTCGTAATAATATATTGTTGCAGCCTTTTACACCGTATTCGTGAAATGAACGGTTTCACAGAAAAACGCGAATAACTATGAAAAAATGTAACCCGTCCGCCATTTTTTCAAGATGGTAGTACAACTCAAATCAGATCCGACTTTTTGTGGGATGATCAAGGACACTAGTAGAATGTTTCCACCAAAAATTAATTTGGTCCAAATTAGTTCCGGGTAAAAGTCTAATCTGATTGGACTAAGAGAAGAAGTCAGTAACATTTTGAAGTTACAATACATCTAATCTCGAGAGATGTTCACACGGAGCAACTCTCGTCGAAACATGATCTGATAACGTGTAGTAACCTTTGAATCTGCGTGTTAAAGTAAGCGCTGATTTGATGTACGTTACATGTGTAAAAGATAGTGTAACCTTTATGTAACACTTATGTACAGTGACAGTATGTGTTGGAAAACTTCTTATGGTTTTCCATACAGTACAGTAAAAACCGCCTTACAATGAAAATTAAAAATATATTTGTAGAATTATAATTTCAAATAGGTTTATTAACTAAACTTTTAATATGTGTGTTCGGAAAACCTACCTTATTATGAACCTAATCTAATTTATCGAGCACCTCCTCACCAAATTGTAAATCAGACGTTTCTTAGTTAGGCAAAACTCAGCAATTAGAGATTTTTGAGCTTCTTAGCTTCCATACTATAAATACATGGTTTTAATATTTGAATGATCCATGGTAATTAGAAATGTTTATAATCTTCTTTATTTTATTTAATTAGTAGAGATTGAAAAAATAGTTGTTATTTTAAATGAAATAGTTACTATATATGTAGTTGATTTTTTTTCTGTAAAATAGTTGGCAAATAGTTTTTTAAATCAAAATAGTTGTGAAATAGTTACACATTTTTTTACAATAATATTTTTTTTTTTCGATTTAATCAATAAATTAGTGAAATTAGCGTATTAGTAAAAAGTGTCAAATCCGAAATTTTCGAGGAAAGCATGTTATGGTCGATTCTAGATAGATGTTAGAAATTAAACAAATAAATATGTAAAAACACAACATAAATATGTATAATGCACAAAATGTATTAATTATTTCAAACTTTGTCTTTATGACTTTTTTTCAATACAAAATTTTTAACGTTGGATAAAAAAAAGGCAAATATTTTTAAAATAGTTGGAAAGGTAAAATAATTGCAAATAGTTGATTTCAAATTGAGTTCAATCAAACCAGTTTTCTGAAATCAATGGAGATATTTAATAAAAATTACAATAGTTGCATTTTTCGCAATAGCAGAAAAACTATTTTTCCAATCTCTAGTAATTAGACGGCAGGCTAGTTTTCATGTTGTCCAATTATGTATGTATGTACAATGTACAAACGCAATACACATATGTATATTGCATTTATGTAGTACCCTTGCTTTTAAACGGCCTACCAAACAAAATCTCGTTACACCTCTGTCTCACAAATTAGTCAGTTATTGGAATGTTCTATTCTATTTAATAATCATTTATCAGAAGTTTATATTTGAGATATTCATGACGGTCCTTAGATAGTTTGTATGTTTGTAAGTTACTGGGAATAAAACTTTTGCCATACATAATCAAATTACAATTTACAGTTCGACGGGAACAGTGCTGAAGTAGTGGATGGTAAATAATTGGACCTAGTGCGTGTTGGATACGCACATGATAAGGTTCCGTAGCCATTCTCACTAACATTCTCTACTTGATAATACCTATCAAAAGCTATTTCATATTGATGAAATATGTGATGTATAAAAGTGTACATGTTCGTGTGATGATTTATAAAAAAAAGTTATTTATACATTTTTCATAAACTATTTTTGCTACTAGTTCAAGAGCTGATGACATATTTTTTTGCTCCATCTGAGCACTAGGCAGACTTACGGAAATCGTTTATTCATGTGTTGTACATCATGGGAAAAATAGTCCCAACCTCCACACCTGGGGATAAAGGGGTTTAATTTCTTAGTGAACATGTTAAGAAAAAGTTCATTTTTGCCCCATGTGAGCACTAATAAAATCACCACAGGGAGTTAGTTTATGAAAAGTTAGATAGTGAAAGTGCAATGGGAAGACGCGTAGGGTGGGGATAAGGGGCAGGCAGACGCACTCAAGCACAACTTTTTTTTGAAAATTGCCCCATTTGAGCATTGATGAATTTTGGAGGGATGGCAGTTTTTGATTTGTAGATGACCGGAAAAACAAAGGCAGACGCGTAGGATGGGGATAAGGGACGGGCAGATGCGCTCAAACATGCAACTTTTTAAATGAAAATTGTCTCATTTGAGCATTGATGAATTTTTTTAAGGATGATAGGTTTTGATCTATAGATGACCGAAAAATACAGGCAGACGCGTAGTGACCGGTTTAGACGTAATAATATTTTTTCAAAACAATTTATTTTTCATTACTCCACTAAAAATTCAACAATTCCGCGTCCGCAGCTTTGAAGACGAAATTAAATACATCGAAAATTGTCGTACATTTTTATAGTATTTATTATAAAAGTAAGTGAATGAAACATATCATTCGAAAGGTACAATACTCCTAGCGCCACCAAGCGACAAAAATACATAGTTTTGGATTTCTGTCAATCGTAGAGAATACGTATAGAGATTTCAATTCGCGTTCAATTACAGTGTTTTTTATTTGGAAATTTTTGTTGTAAAAGCAGGTTAGGTTAGGTACTGTGCTATAGATGTGCACAAAAAAATCATGTGTGTATGTTGTCGTTAAGGCAGGTAAAATATTGATCGAATTCGACCATAAGCGATACTAGTTTTTAATTTTTTTATACATACTCTATAATAAAGTATAGTGATCATGAAAAAATTCGAACTCGAAATTTTAACGGAATTACACGTAGGTATTGATACTTTTTTTGAATTTTTCGAATTATTTTTTAAAAGGTACATATTGGAAAAAAATCTTTTAGATACAAGTTATAGAGAATATTATTATCTATAGTTTATGTTGCAATCATTTAAAAAAAATTGTGCAAGGAAATAATGATTTTTTTAAATTATATTTCAATTGGTTCATAACAGAAAAAAATGTTTAAAATAAAAGTTGTAGAGAACGTTAATTTCTATAATTTATGTTTTATTATTTTTTTGTATCTTTTTATGGATTGACCAAAATAATAATCATTTTAGTTTTTATTTAAAAATAAAATTAATAATATGAATAATTTAAAAAAATTAAAATAAAAAACAAAAAAAATTAAAATAAAAAAAATTTAAAAATTAAATAAAAATAACAAATTATAATATAAAAAATTTTAATTTTAATTTAAGAAATAATTAAGAAAGGGGAATGCCAAGAGGATTCTTAATTACGATTTTTGAACATAAAAGTGGTTATAACCTCGGAAACGGTTCATTTCCGGACCTATGTTTATATGAACTTTTTTGTTTGTTTTTGGGTCCCGAATCACCTCCTGTAGTGGAGTCGGCGAATTTTTGGACACCCTGTATAAAAACGTTGGTGCATATGCATGTGATCTCATCAGGACCACTGGACATATCGAAGACATATTCACACCTTATGTTCGTTTGGTGCTCCGATAAGTTAAACTTTTTTTTAGGTGGTACTGGAGTCGAGAATGTGTATTTATAGTCTGATTTGGCTCATATTCAGAATATATGTTAGTTACATAGAAAAAATATTTTTACAAAAACTGGACCCGAAAATGCGTATTTATGGTCTGATTGTTGTTTTTTGCTGGGTTAGCTAAAACAATAATTACAACCCTTCATACTTGACAGGGGGTGAAATATTAACTCCCGTGCGAAGCTAGAAATTGTGAGTCATCGTCATTTTAATCAAAATAACTTAAAAACATTCAGTCGCTCATTATTTCTAATGACTATTTGATAATCCTTGTACTATTGTTTCTAAATTCCATTAAAAGGTAATTAAAAACCAAAACAGTATAGTCTGCACATGGAGAAGCCTTATATTCATAATAATTATGCAGTAATAGCAACCAGTAGAAACTTATTACCGCTTAGGTGTGTTTTGGTAGTAGTTTCGAATTTCAAATTTTAATTATACTGGTAAATTACGATACACACGTTCATAAATTGTTCTCAAGAACAGGTGAATGTGAATGGGCTATAACGCATAGTACAAATGGGATGGGAACATTGAGAGTTTTGCGTTAGAATGTATGTACGTACAATGAATGAGGAAAAATGTAAAATAAGATTGAAAACAGTAGATTAACAAACTAATATTAGTTTCATTGTACATTTTATTATACATATTAAATATAGTTGTGTGTAAAAAATGTAATCAGGACTTTTAAAACGAATGTTGGTTGTTTTTTAGTTTTCATTTGTCAGTGTTTCTAAAACTTTTGTATTTAGGAAACAAAAATTATAAATATTGTTTCATATCACAGTTTTATCGAGCTGAAGTTCAAATAATAAGAACCAGATAATTCCTTCTGTCACATAATAATTGAAAATAAATTACTCAAGAATGCTTTGAATAAAAAATTCGAAGTACATGACCCTTTTAGTTGCTTTTTTACTAATTTATATTAAACTAGCCTTTACCCGTTCGCATGGAAGTTAGGTAATTGAAAACAATACCATGAAACTAGGTTAGGTAAATAATACAAATAGATAATACAGATTTCTGTTATGATATATTCGATAAAACAAGTTTTTAGTTTCGCATTTGCACGCTAGACGTCTACGCCAAAAAAGTATAACCGTCGCGTGTACACATGTTACACACACGTTTTTTATCTAATACATTTTTCGGGATACAAAGTAGGCTTATACCCTTCTTCAGGATGCATGCTACCTCCCTGCCAAATTTCATCGAGATCGGTTCAGCGGTTTAACCGTGAAAAGGTAACAAACAGATAGAGAGAGAGAGACACTTTCGCATTTATAATATTAATTAAAAATATACTGCAATATATGTAGAATGTATGCATATTTATATATACAGGCTGTCCAAGATAAGCGTGAATGCTTGGAAAATTCCTAAACAGTAAGATTCGGTTAAATGAGATGAATTATTTGTAATATAATGTAATCTGGAAATTCGGAAAATCTTTAAATGGCTATAACTTTTTTGTCAAAGTAGATAGGTAGGTACTTTTTGTTTACGGTTTCTTAAATAGCTCAGAAAAATAAGGCGAATTATCGGCCGTTGTGCGAAAAAAATCCAAGTCAAGTTCTCTTACCGGGATTATCTTTATTTGGGCATAAGAAATCGGGACAGGTCAAGTCGGCGCATCCAACTCGGCGATGGTCAATTTGGCGACCGTCAACTTGGCGACGGTAAACTCGGCGATAATAATAATTATTAGTAAATATATTTTTTAACTAGAATTTGTCCGCGACTTCACCCGCGTGTATTATGTATAAAATAATTTTATCGGCCCGTATTTTAACAGGAAGAATAAATGGAAAAAATGAATGCTTATTTTTTAAATAAAAAAAAAATTAAAACAGCAATTCTGCCTAAAAATACAAATATATTGGTAGAATTAGCAATTTTTATAATGTTTGTTATATTTGAATATCATTTTTTTACTGATGAGTAAACAATTCAATATTAAGCAGCTGTAATAGTTTATTGTTCGATTTGAATTAAAAACAATGGATTATTAGTACACATTTTTCATTCATAAAAAATGACAGATATTAAAAACACTTAAAAAATTTCTACTTTTGTGTTTTTTCATTCAATGATTTCTCTTGGCCATGGCCGCTGGAAACCTGACGACTGCGATTTGGGTGCCGCCGTAGGATTTCCGTAAGGATCTAATGGCCTCCAAGTTTATGCCAACCTACTATTATAATATAATCAGAGCTGTTCTGAGTACAAACAAAAAGTACTCGAGTACAGAGTACAAGTACAGAGTACCGAGTACATTTTTAATATTGAATGATAATGAGGGGGTGGGGTGGCTAAGGGAACTAACTAAGGGTTGTGCTTATAATAAAACACTATATTGTTTATAATTCTATTTTATTTGATTCAAGAATGACGAATTTTTCAAAATTCTCGTCTGTGAGGGCATGGCGACGAAGATTGTTTACAATTATCGCTAATGAAAACAAACGCTCTACTGCGGTTGATGATGGCAAGCACGTATTATATCTTATATCGCTTAAAAAGTTTTTTTTTCGGGTAGTTATCTAGCATTGAAAGATTGGTCCTCTTGTCTTCAAGATAATGAAACAGCTCAAGTTCAATTTTGGACTTATTTTTATCTTTATTCTACGACTTTTTTTATTTTGTGGTTTGGATCTGAAGAATAGACGGTCCAGATGTAAAATATCACCTGGGATGAAATAATGTTTCAAACAAAAGTTTTTTAATTTTTTTACCTACGATCAGATTCTTATATGGGCCTTAATCCGCCACTGTGTACAGATACTTTTCGGCCACATGCATTTTATTGTTTCTTGGCGTTTATTTGACTTTAGAATATAACAAACCAAAGATAAAAACGGGGGTAAACGTTAAAAATAATATATAATAGTATTATTTATTACGTATTATTATTATTATTATACACGGAAATGTACTCGAGTACTTTTTTGCGGTTTAAAATGGGTTAAGTACAAGTACAAGTACATTCAAAGTAAAGTATTCGTGGACTGAGTACCGAGTACACTAAAAGTACTTAGAGTACAGTACTCGAGTACCGCACAGCTCTGATTACAAACAAATATGACACTTTTGTTACTTAACTATTTTTGTAAATAACAAATATACCCTTGTAATGCAAATATACCATTCTGATAATTAAAAATGTGTCAAATATCAATACATATTCAAACATGACAATGAAGCTTAATTCTATTGAACAACATTACGATTTAAAAATCCAATTGCTCAAACTTCAAACTATGTATTTATTACATGCATGAGTATAGCACACACATTGTACGTGTTCGTATTTCAACCCCCTAAAACTTTTCTCCCGCATTGCGACCGGAGTTTTTGAGTAAAACCTGAACGGACTGGACACACACGCACATAAAATCGACAGGATAGACAATTTACTGTATGTGAAATAATCGTTGTTCCGTCACGCGCCGGCCATACGCAGCTATAACTCCTTACACATCTGCCGTGCCGAGTTTGAGGTTAGGTGACACGGGAAATGGCGAACTCGCAGTTGATGTTGGCAGTTTTCGTCTTCTTCTTTTTTTAATTGCCAGTTTGTTTTTATTGCTTTTGTTTCGGGTACTGAGTTTGCAGTTTTCTGGTAATATAAATGTAAATTTTATGTATGATATTGTTATAATATTATTATATTGTGAGATCGAGTTATGTTCAATGTTTATATATGACTAAGGCTTTGGACCCGGTGTTACCCGGGTTTATACATTTTATCTGTAAAGTAGAAATTGTCTAATATTTTTTTCAGTTAAATTATTTCTACCGTATGTTACTATATTAACATACAGGGTGTCCCAAGACTGTGTCAAAGTTCAATATTTCATTTATAATAACAAATGGAAGAAAACTTTAAATACAAAAGTTATCAGGATAGACAAGCAGCACATTTTTAAAATAGTTACATTTATATAGGGTGTCCCATAAGTGCACTACAAATCAAAGTTATATTTTTTAAATACAAAGTGTGTTGAACTTAATTTTTTTCAAAATTTTCAAATGGAACACCCCATATATTTTCACATTTTCGAATTGCCTGTCCAATTTTAAACACATTTTATAAACTATGTTCTATAGCTTAATCTAGCCTTTAAAGAATTATTTGGAAGATTTAATTTAATTTGAATGATAAGTAACAACTTTGTATTAACGCCGCTGGTGAGCATTTTGAACAAAGAAATTAACTTTTGTGTATCATTTGTTTATTTAATTTCTACATTTTTATGTTGCTAAGTTTAGAATAGTTTTATGGATTATAATAAAGTTGTATTGTTTTTATAAAACATGTAAAGATTTTTAAAATCTTCCAAATAATTCTTTAAAGGCTATATTTAGGTATAGAACATAGTTTATAAAATGCGTTTAGAATTGAATAGGCAATTCGAAAATGTGAAAATATATAGGGAGCTCCATTTGAAAATTTTGAAAAAAAATTAAGTTCAGAGTTTTGATACATCCTGTACAAAGAATACAATTTTGTAAATGTTGGATGTAATATCGCAATATGCCAAAACTATTTTTAGCAGAAAACAAAAGAAAAATTAAAATTACAAGGTGTTGAAAAGAACCCAATTTTCTTACAAAAATGGTCATAATTTCTAAACCGCTCAGTATAGTCCCACACATGCTTATATCAAAGTATCCAAAAGAATAAATGCTTTTAGATTATCAATTCAAAAAATACACTTCGTATTTAAAAAAATATAACTTTGATTTGTAACGCACTTATGGGACACCCGACATAAATGTAACTATTTTCAAAATGTGCTGCTTGCCTATCTTGATAACTTTTGTATTTAAAGTTTTCTTCCATTTGTTATAATAAATGAAATAATGAACTTTGACACAGTCTTGGGACACTGTGTATTAAATAGTTTTAAAATAGTAACCTGGTGATATCAAATTGATACATATTTTTGTACAAGGGGCTTTGCTCCTAGGCGCTTTGCCCCCCTTCCCCAAATCACGCCATATTTTGATACTCAAATTTACTCGGGTCTCAGCCTTTGGCAGCGACCTTCGTATGTAAATAGAATTACCATATTATATAGACCCGTACCATTATTTTTAATATTTTACAAATAAGGCAAAAGATCGTTGTGAACATGGTTAAAATTTTATTAGAAAATGGTAATTGTAATTTTTTGTTGGTGCGAACCTTATCTATTTATCTATTACTTTCGTGCTTTCTTTATAATACAATAAAACAATACTAACATTTTTGTGTGTCAAACACGTACCTACAGTTTGCAGAAATAAACAACTTATTAATCGTTTTAAATGTCATTAGTTTACTCTTACATGGCATAGACGAGTGTATGCCATAAGGGTTCCGAAGTACCTACGTACTACGTGGAGTGTTTCGAGCCACAGGTTTATTTTTGAGTTAGAAAATAATATACTTAATTATATTCCACTAATTGACATCTATGTACATTTTGACACCCCACTTGCCTAGATATAATAATAAAAAATTCTATGACGCCCCTCCCTATTTCTCCAAAATTTAAAATGATATTATTGACTTGGTGGTCTCCCCAAAGCCTCGTTACCAAATTTTTTAAAGATTTTTTGAGCCAGTAGTTACAGAGTTAGAGAGATGGAGATGGACAAAATAAAATACTGCTTTTAGCCCCTTACAGGCGTCATTTTTGAGTTAGAAAAAAATAAATAAAAAATAGGGTAAAATTCTACTGATTGAGATCTACATTTTGATACCCCACACGTCTTGGTATACACTTTTTTTTCTTTAAAGCCCCCTGCAGGCTTTGATTTTTGATTTAAAAAAAATAAGAAAAGGGGTCAAATTCCGCTGGTTTGGTTATACATTTTAACGTTCCACATGCCTTGCTATAGAAAAAATATTTTTTTACCTAGCTTTAGCTCCTTAAAATTATTTTTTCAACCAATTTATACATCTTTTCTTAGAGGGTATCATTTTACATATTCAGTAAAAATTTCAAGTTTATAGCTTATATAGTTTACGATATATTTTGCTTTGAGTGAAAAGGTCGGACGGACGGACAATGTAAGATAAATAGGGTTTCTTCGGAACCCTAAAAATAGAAATAATATTATTTAAAATACAGTCTTCCCACTCTCACAACATACTAGAAGATCAACATTGTAAATATTATACACGCATCTACACTACGACTACAAAGCAAAATATTTCCCTTGGGGCAACCGTGCTATTATTGCTGACAGGCGAATAGTGACTATGTACACGTACAGTCCTGAAGTCTTTCATCCGATAAGGTCATACGTGAGACCTAACTTACATTTTTTTATGTTTTATGAGACTCTTCTAACTTCTCAATTTAAAATTAACATTTAAATAAGTAATAAAAAATTAATAAAAATATCAAATAGATGTATTTTGATAATTTTTTTTCAAATTCAATGTCAATTTTTGTGGGTTTTTCCGACTAAAAAATAAATAAAAAATATTTTACATATTTGTTTTTTTTTTAATATTCAAAAATAATTAATAATAATAAACATAAATTGAGTTACTTTCTTAAACATAAACTACAAACTGGTCAATTAAAAATAAAATCCATTGGGTTGAAGCCCAAAACTGTTCTACTTATTTTTTATCAATCATCCATATCACAACTTATAGAAACTCCGTATAATATACATTTTACTGGAATTGGAGCGACATCTTTGGATATAACATACAACTTGACCCGTTACCTGTTTTTCCAGCGGGACATACCCAAACACTGTATGACACATTTGTACCGTGCGTTTGGTATTCAGGACCACACGCTTTCGACCCGACGAGGGCGCGGGCGGCGCCGTGATTTGTGAATGGGAACCACTGTCTCGCAGCATATTGTTGTTGTTGCTACTATAGCTATAAATAGAGAACTTTTGAAAACAATTTGTTTTATTGAAAACAATAATGAAAATTGTAAGTGTTTCTCAGCGTTCGTGATATTATTATCGCTAACGTTTTGTTGTGCTAAAACAGTGGCGTAGGAACGGGGGGGTTTTGGGGTCGAACCCCCCCCCCCCCCCCCCCCGAAATATTCAATGAAAATATATGAAATTATTATTACAATTTTGAATTGAATGACCTTTTTTGTGATTATAACCCCCCCCCCCCCCCCCCGAAATATAGAATGTTCTTAAAATAGGCGAAATAATTATAATAATATTGAATTGAATGATTTATCTTTTTTTTGATCATATAGTTAACTGCATTTAGTTACATGACCAAAAAAAAAAAAAGGTCTTCAATAATTACTTATTAATAAACTTTCAATTGTGTGATCTTTTTTTTTTTAGTCATAAGATTAAAAAGCTTAACCCCCCCCCCCCCTCGAAAATTTTTCTTACTACGCCACTGTGCTAAAATAACGTAAAAAATGTTCTAACTGGTATTTTAGTTGGTATGCATAATATACAGGGTGGGGCATTTAAAGTGTTACAGTTTATTATATCAGAACCATCGCATATTTGAAAAAAATATTTCAACCAAAAAATGTTTGGTTGTAAGGCGGTAATTAAATAGTAATATTTATTTGCAGTTTTAACGTGGCCTTCAAGGATATTTGAAGGTCAACATCATTTTTTAAATTGGAACCTATAGTTTTTATTTAGTAATCTTATTCTACGTGAAAAAAACACGAATCTTTTATTGAAAACTTTTTTGAAGCTTTCCATGGTATCTAACAAAATAATTCGAGATTTTGAACTTTCAAGAATTTTTTACTCAGAAACCATAAACTTTAGAAAAAAAGTACAGGATACTAAAAATGTTTATTTTGATCTAATAAAGCTTGGAGAATTATTTTAAAAATGTAAAAACTTTATTTATTTTATTTTAGCAAAAAGAAAAAAAAATACGAAATGTTAAAAAAATTCTAGAATAATTATCCAAGTTTCATTAGACCAAAATAAATAATTTTTGTATCCTGTACTTTTTTTCTAAAGTTTATGATTTCTGAGTAAAAAAATCTTGAAAGTTCAAAATCTCGAATTATTTTGTTAGATATCTTGGAAAGCTTAGGTTGTTCAAAAAAAAGTTTTCAATACAAGATTTGTGTTTTTTCACGTAGAATAAGATTACTAAATAAAAACTATAGGTTTCTATTTAAAAAAATGATGTTGACCTTCAAATATCCTTGAAGGCCACGTAAAATTGTAAATAAATATTACTATTCGATTTCCCCCATACAACCAAACAGTTTTTGGTTAAAACATTTTTTTCAAATATGCGAAGGTTTTGAGATAATAATCTGTAACACTTTAAATGCCCCACCCTGTATAAGAATATTCTAATCATTCTAATATATCAAATATTTTTAGATCGTTACGTATTCGTCAACAGTGATACAAATAATACTTCATTAATTAAAAATAAATTAATAAAGGACTATTTTTTTAATTTAATTATTCAACTCAAAATAAATATTACTTATACTTATTTATGTTTCAAATAATAATTTCATATAATAATAATCAATACTAATAATTAGTAATGTATAAAGTAGGATCTCTGTACAATTCAAATAGTTTGAAATTTTTTAGTCTATTCCTACGTCATTTTATAGGCAATTGGCAGTTTTAAAAAAATGTCTGTCTGCTTGTTACTTTTTTATACATACATGAAATGTACTGTATAATAAAGTATAGTGATCATGAAAAAATTCGAACTCGAGATTTCAACCGAATTACATGTATTGAGGGTCCCCGAACACGTACGACCATAATCTCAATGACGTCTGTGTGTGTGTGTGTGTCTGCGTGCCTGTGAACGCTCCAAACGCACTATGGGCCAGGAGACCCTGTTCTATGGCCAAAAGTCCAGAAGTTATCCGATTTAATTAAAATTAATTTTATAAGGGTTTTTTGGGACGTTGATTTCAAATTTTTAATAAAAATTAAAAAATTCAAAATGGTGGATCCAATATGGCGACCAATATATTTCAAAAGTTATCCGATTTAAATAAAATTCATTTTATAAGGTTTTATTAGGACACTGATTTCAAATTTTTTATAAAAATTTAAAAATTTAAAATGGCGGATCCAATATGGCGGCCAAGATATTTCAAAAGTTATCCGATTTTAATAAAATTCATTTTATAAGGTTTTATTGGGACGCTGATTTCAATTTTATTATAAAAATTCAAAATGACGGACACAATATGGCGACCAATATATTTCAAAAGATATCCAATTTAAATAAAATTAATTTTATGAGCACGCGGTGTAAACCAATAACAATCTAAATACAAGTAATCTCCTTACAACAATCCACAACAAAGTTTCGCTCTAACACTATGAATGAAACTAAAAATTGCATAAACTAACCCCCTGACTACCCCGGCGATTAGGGGTTGAGTGTCGATTTTTTTTTTTTATTCTTTTGTCCAAATTCACTTATATAACTAAAGCAACTATGCAGATAAACATATCAAAAACCCACCCTCGACCACCTCTTACGCTATTAGGGGTTGAAATTTTAATTTTAATTGAATATTATTATATTTTCTCCGAATTTACCTTAATATCGTAAAAAAGTATGTAGATAAATATATCAAAATTTTAAAAATTTAACACCAATACCCCCCCCCCCTCCTCCCATCTCTTAGGAGTTGAATTGTCGAAAATGCTATTTGACTTGTACAATATGTGTGCAATGTTTCATTCGAGTGAATAAAAACAAATTTTTTTTGTTATATAAACTTTTCCACCCCCTTGCACCCCTTAGGAGTTTAATTTTGGGAAATACTTAAATACTGGTTTCATTATTTGTATTATAGAGTATTCATTTTAAGTTTCAAGTAAATCCAACCAAAAAATATTTCCCCATACAAAATTTTACACCCCTTTTTACCCCCGTAGGGGTTGAATTTAGAAAAATATTTTCTTAATGGTTGCTTAGATCATAAAAGGAAAACATCCCTCAAATTTTACGGTCCAGAGAAAGTTTGTACACTCGTAGTACTACATATATTCGTTTATACAATGTGAAATAAATATGTATGTACATATCATTCTTGTACGTTTAGAAGAGTTTCACAGTCAAGCAAATGAAAACGGGCAAAAAGGGGCAGATCTAGGCTGAAGTGCACATCCTAGAGAAGACATTTGTGAATCTCATTACTTAATACAAGGCGGTATCTTTCGGTATTCGCAATCGGCAGCAGGTGCTTTGCTGAAAAATCTTGTTTTTTTATACTAAAAATGTAGTTTTACTTCAGTAAAACTGAAACTAACGCATTCATGTGACATTTAAAATTATTTTTGAACTTCCACGAATGAAATAATCCAAATATACGGCTTGGAATTTATGACTTTACAATAAATATTACATTTTACAAACGACAGTAACATAATTTTTTTTTATACATTTTTCAACTTTGAGCCCCTGTCATTTGAACAGGAATTGATTAATCAACATGGAATTGTCATCATAACTACTTCAATTAATGCTGAATTCAGTGGTCTAATTCGTTTTCTCAAATTCGAAAGTAGACTTTTGGCCACAGAACAGGGTCTCCTGGCCCATAGTGAAACGGTAAGACTTGCAGACATGAAATTTCAAACTTAAGGTTCTTGTATACTCTAGATGTGCACCTCCTATTTTTGTAAACCGTAATTAAACCGGATGTTTACTGATGTCAATTTTTGAATTTTTCGAATTATTTTTGAAACGGTGCGCAGTAGAAAAAAATGTTTTAGATTGAAATTATAGAAAATGCTCTTATCTATAATTTATGTTCTGTTCATTTTCCCCCCAAAATTTTTTTTTAGGAAATAATCGATTTTCTTTAATTTTGGAATTTTTTGCATTATTTTTTAGTCGGTACATATTAGAAAAAAATGTTTTAAATACAAGTTATAGAGAATATTACTATCTATAATTTTTGTTATATTTTTATATTTAAAAAAAAATGTGTAAGGAAATAATCATTTTTTTAAATTTTATTTAAATAGGTTCATAACAGAAAAAAATGTTTATAAAAAAAGTTGTGGAGAACGTTATTTTCTATAATTTATGTTCTATTCTTTTTTTTGTATCTTTTATGAATTGACCAAAAATAATAATTTTTATTTTTATTTAAAAATAATTTTAATAATGTGTATGAATAATCCAGTTATCTATGAAAACAGCATTTATTCTTACAACTGTCGATTAAATAGATGTATAGAAACTAATGTACAGTAAGAAAGTGTTAAATTATGTAATTTCTTCCGTATCATGATGTATAAAAAAGTCTTGTGCCGACCTGGGCAGTTTATTTTTTTCCGATCTAACATAAAAACTACAGATTCAATTTTGATGGGACTGATTGGGACTTTTAGGACCATAGGGTTAATTAAAAATATATCATAATTGAATTAAAGTAGGCATATATCAAGGAAATTTACAAATGATGTTTAAAATTGAGATTTTCTAATATTATAAATATACAGGATGTCAATTATGTAACGGGACGGATGAATATTTCGAATGCTACATGCAGCATCGAAAAACAAAAAAATACGTGTTCAATATTTTTGAAAAATCTATTCAACTACACCAAACTCGACCTCCGACCCTCACCTACAGGGGGTGGGGGAGGGGGCAACTTTGATTTCTTAAATAGAAACTCCCAATTTTTATTGCAGATTTGGATTGTGCGTCAAAATATACGTTACTTTTGTCTGAAACATTTTTTTTTATTCGAAATGATGGCGCTGTAATTGCTGTCCGAAATGACAAATTTTGTAAGAGAATTCCCGAGTAAAAAAACAAACGGACGTGTGGTCTCGGCCATGATGCGGCCGTGATGTGGCCGTGGTGCGGCAGTGAGTGTGGCCGTTGTGCGGCCGTGAGTACGGCCGTGGGGTGCGGCTGTGGGTGCGGCCGTGGTGCGACTGTACGGCCGGGCTTGTTTCACAAATAAACCTAGTGCTGCCGTGGTGTGGACCGCCCGGCCGTGGACCGGTCGTGGCCTTACGGTCGCATCACGACTGCACCACGGCCGCGACCACACGGGCGCACCCACGGCCACATCACGGCCGCATCATGGCCGAGACCACACGGGCGCACCCACGGCCGCACCACGGCCACATCACGGCCGCATCATGGCCGAGACCACACGGGCGCACCCACGGCCGCACCCACAGCCGCACCACGGCCACATCACGGCCGCATCATGGCCGAGACCACACGGCCATAGCACGGCCACACCACGACCATAGCACGGCCGTTTGTTTTTTTTACTCGGGAATTCTCTTACAAAATTTGTCTTTTCGGACAGCAATTACAGTGCCATCATCCCGAATACAAAAAAATGTGGCTGGCGGTGGGTGGTCGAGTTTGGTGTAGTTGAATAGATTTTTCAAAAATATTGAACATGTATTTTTTTGTTTTTCGATGCTGTATGTTGCATTCGAAATATTCATCCGTCCCTTACATAATTGACACCCTGTATACATATATCTAGTCACGACTATTATAATAGCGATAAAAGCTTGTTTAAAAAAAAAGTTTTTCTTAATAATTTTTATTTTTTGTGCTAATTTCTGTAATGGTAAATCTATTTGTTACTGTTAATATATTTTAAAAGAATATACAATGAGAAAATATAATAAATATTTGTTGACTACCAGTAAAACCCTGGTCTATTAAACATATTTTTCGTTGGGACCTTAGATTGTTTAATAACGGTTTTGTTTTTTTACTACAACTGTAAATCCCCTGTCGATCCTTCGTCCCTTATCAAAGTTTGGCCAAATCGTCGTGTACCATCTTTTACCCCCCCCCCTCAACCCCTCTCACGCTATTTCTCTAACCAGTTTTTGAGGCAGTATTCCTGATTATTTCCTATATACTAAATTGAATTTTCTAGTATAAAATGAAAACTTTTAGGTTTGTCTTTACTTCTTTTTGGATTCTTTGGTAAGGAGCAGGAAAATAAAAGTTCAATTTATGTAAAAAGTTCTCAATTTATAAATTGAAATTCTCTCGTTTGATCAAGAAAATTTAATTACACATAAAACAGTAAATAACATGATGATGATAACATGTTGATGCGTGTTTTCGTTACTTATTACCGTATTCCAGTCGTACAGAGCTGCAGCTGGGAAAATCCGGAGTGTTCTTAATATTGCAATAACATCCCTTCCCCCTTCGAAGGGTGGTACATTCTAGTGGCTTACAAAACTGTATAAAAATAGATAAATAAAATAAAATAGATATTTATTATTATTATTAAAACGGTGTTTTGAAATTTTTTTACATTTTTATCGAAATTTTAATTAAAATTACAGCTTTTGATAGAGAAGAACGTCTTAAATAATACATACATTATATCTGTTCTCCACACCTCGAAAAATTTTCGAATTATTAACAAAGTTTTAGGTATGTATCGTAAAATTTTGTGAAAATTACTAATTTTTTTCAACGACCGCAGAAAATCTATAGAAAATTGTAAAGTATAAATTTTGTACAATATCGAAAATTGTACAGTATTTTTACTTTCTTATACCATATATGTATATGAAATATAGATATGGTATAAGTAAGTATAGTGAAGCCGATTTTTTTCGAAATCCGGATTTTGATGGAATTATCCATTTTAACCTTCTCTTAATCCATTCTACTATTTTCGCCATGATGTATGTGTGTCTGTCTGTCTGTAAGCGCTGTAATTCAAATACGGCAAATCGTAGAAGGATGAAATTTTATATTTAATATTAATTTTTGTCTGGGAAGAAAACGTCCTTTTTTGAAAACGATCTTTCAACCAGATACGGATGTTTACCTACGTCGATTTTGGAATTTTTCAAATTACTCTGAAACAGTGCGAAATAGAGAAAAATGGTCAAGTTAAAAATTGTAGGTAATATCATTATCCATAATTTATGTTCTATTCATTTTTTCGTAAAAACGAATTTTTGAAAAAAACAAATTTTATGGTTCATAACAGAGGAGAAATATCTGCCATGAGTATCATGGGACTTTCTTATATGTATGTAATACTGAGAGTGAACAGTGTAGGTGAATCTAAATAATTACATAAAATTTTTTTTTCTGGATAAATCATAAACGTTGGAAAAAAATGTATAGGGAATAAATTATAGATAATAAATACCAACTCAACATTTTTTATCTAAAACATTTTTTTCTTATTTCAAAAATAATTCGAAAATTCAAAAATTTACAAGAGTATACATCCGTTTTCAGTTATTACGTTAAAAAAATCACTTGTTATACATATAATGGAGAGAATAATATTGCCTATATTATTCATTTTATTATATTTTGTTAGTTTGTCAGAAATGTTTTAATAAAATAAGAATCACGTGTACTATTCACTGTTAGGATTACGTATGAGAAAGTTCCGTAGTTCCCAAGGCAGATATTTTTATATAATTCTAATGAATATAATTTTAAAATGTACTTTAATATTAACTTGTAGCTTGATGAATTTTCTTTGTTTTTAAAATGTATTTCATAATAATTTTTATATTTATTTGCTACAGTATAAATCTTATAGAATCTTAATAAAATTAGTAGATACTACCTACGTGTATATGTACTGCGTGTATAAAACGTTGGTCAGGTACGTATGTATGTATGTACGTATTTTTTTTAGATGATTGTTTCAAAGCTTGATTTATACAAGTACATACACTCATGGAAAAAATTAAAGGACCACCTAAATTTATCGATAAAATTGCTTATTTTCAAAGTAGTGCAAATACGTCAAATATGATCCTTTTTAGGTTTCCGTAGAAAACTAGGAAACCTTAGTTTCCTAGTTTCGCCATGTCCGTCTGTTCTCAAAAATATTAAGCCGATTAAGATGAAATTTGCTATAGGGGCGAAGACTGATAATACAAAAACAGAAATGATAAGATTTTTGAAAAAAAATATTTTTTTTGGACCCCCATTCCATAGACTGAAAAGTTAACTCACATTTTTTTTTCACTTACCCCAATAAGTGGGATGTCATTAGATAGGTCTCTTAAAATGAAACAAAAAATGACCTCTTGATTTTAACCCTTCAGTCACAATTTGTTGGCATTTAAATGTCGTTATCAGAGCCCCCCCCCCCTTTATTTAATAAACTATCAAAATAAAAAATCTGAAAAAATTCGAGAATATAGCTACTTTCACTGAAAATTATAACGAAAACTCAAAATTATTTTGGACCTCCTCTCATAGACTGAAAATTGTACTCAAATTTTTTTCACTTACCCCATTGAGTGGGATGTCTTTAGATAGGTCTCCTAAAATGCAACAAAAAATGTGTTATGGCCTTTTGATTTTAACCCTTTAGTCACAATAATTTGTTTTTCAATGTGGTTATCAGAACGCTCCCCCCTTCTACTTTCTAAACTATGGATGCAAAAAATTAAAAAAAAATAATCCAGAATGTAGCTTTTAGTTAGTACTTTTAATGAAAAGTATAATGAACACTTTTCTGTTTTAAAACGCTTTTTTAATTTTTTTTTAGCATTTATTGGTGTTGCAATATTTGCGTTTAAATGGAAAAAGTACCAAAAAGTTTTAAACGATCATAAAAAGGAAATTAAAGCTTAAACAAACACCTGCTGTTGAATAGCGTTTCAAAAATTGTTAATTTTAACAACCTTTCAAATACGAAAAACATGTTCGAGTTTAAATAATCCTGTAAAAAAACCCTTTTATAATCTTAGTTCTAATAGAATATTTCCAGAAATTAAGTTTTTACTTTTTAGGGTTCCGAAGAAACCCTATTAATATCGCTTTGTCGTCCGTCCGTATGTCCGTCCGTCCGTCCTTTTCACTCAAAGCTAAATAGCTCGTAAACTATATAAGCTAGAAACTTGACATTTTTACTGAACATGTAAAATGACACCCTCTAGTAAAATATGTACAAATTTATTGAATAAATAATTTTTCAGGGTGGACAATAAGGAGCTAAAGCTAGGTAAAAAAAATATTTTTTTTATACCAAGGCATGTGGCACGTTAAAATGTATAACCAAACAAGCGGAATTTGACCCTTATTTTATTTTTTTTCTAAATCAAAAATGGTGCCTGGTATGGTATACCAAGACGTGTGGCACGTCAAAATTTACGTCTCAATTAGTAGAATATGCCCCTATTTTTTATTTTTTTTTCTAACTCAAAAATGGCGACTGTAGGGGGCTAAAAGCAGTATTTTATTTTGTCCCCCCCCCCCTCTAACTCTGTAACTACCGGCTCAAAAAATCTGAAAAAAATTTGGTAACGAGGTATTGGTGGGACTACTAACGACAAATACTAAAGTCAATAATATAATTTTAAATTTTGGAATAATAGGGAGGGGTGTAAGAGAATTTAAAAATTTTATTTTCATATCTAGGCATGTGATATGTCAAAATGTACATCTCAATTCGTAGAACATGACCATATTTTTTATTTTTTTTTCTAACTCAAAAATTGCGCCTGTAGGGGGCTAAAAGCAGTGTTTTATTTTGTCCCCCCCCCTCTATCTCTGTAACTACTGGCTCAAAAAATCTGAAAAAAAATTGGTAACGAGGCTTTGGTAGGACTACCAACGACAAATACTAAAATCAACAATATAATTTTAAATTTTGGAATTATAGGGAGGGGCGTCATAATTTTTTTTTTTATATCTAGGCATGTGGTATGTCAAAATATAGATCTCAATTAGTAGAACTTGACACTTTTTTATATTTTAACTTTAACTTAAAAATGCACCTGTAAGTGGTTCCAAACATTTCACGTAGTACGTACTTCGGAACCCTTATGGCATACACTCGTGTATGTCTTGCCCGAATTATTTATACATACCATGTATATATTATAAGTATAAGTACCTAAGTATTGTTAATTAAGCCGATTTTTTTCGAAATCCGGAATTTGATGGAATTATCCATTTTTATCTTCCATGAATCCATTCTGACTATTTTCGCCATGATGTCTGGGTGTCCGTCTGTTTGTCTGTTTGTAAGCGCTGTAACTCAAATACGACAAATCATAGAAGTCCTATTTTTAAAAAACGATCTTTCAATCGGTTATGCATATTTACTAAGGTCGATTTTTGAATTTTTTAAATAACTTTGAAACAGTGCGAATTAGAGAAAAATCGTCAAGTTAAAATTTGTAGGTAATATTATTATCTATAATTCATGTTTTGTTCATTTTTTCGAAAAAAAATAATTCAAATGGTTCCTAACAGAAAAGAAATCTATAGTTTATGTCCCATACATTTTATTCTATCTTTTATTGGTTTATAAGAAATATGTTTTAATAAAATAAGGATCATGCACACTGTTCACTGTCAGGATTACGTATAAGAAAGTTCCGAGGCTCCCATGGCAGATATTTTATATTACATATTACCTTCTGTGTGAACAAAGGTTCCAGTAAAAATCTTTTTTTAACCGTTCATGAGAGAGCATGATTTTTGAATTTTTCGAATTATTTTTGAAACGGTGTGCAGTAGAAAAAATGTTTTTTATTATAGTCATTTAGAGCAAAGGAAATGAGATATTTACAAAAAAACTGGCTTTTCCAACCTTTGAACTTGACTTGAGATTCTATGATTCTTTTGAACCAACTTATAAAATATTAAAACAAAGATTTATACAAGTTTGTAACTTTTATTCATTCCAAGGTTTGCCCCTTTTTTCACCTTATGTGATGTGTACTATTACGTATATAACGTAATTAGTTACTAAGTAACGAAAAAACTGATATTAAAATAAGAATTTCAATGACAATTTTATATTTATTAATTATTAAAATTGTATTGTAAATGGTAGATAATAATATTTAATAAATTTTGACGTTTAGACAGTCAATTTATTATTTAATATATTTAACGTCACTGCTATTATATTATTAATAATATATATATACCTAATATTTTCTTTTCTTTTCCAGGTAAGAGAAAACTTCCTATGAAAACAATCTTGGCTTATGGATAAGTGAAACATAAAATTATTCTTAATTGAGTTAAAAACATTTCATAATATCATATTATATGTACAGGCTGTCTCAAAAAAATGTACTCACACTTCGAATGACGAGAAAAAAATATTATTTATTAGCATAAATTGAAATGAAATAGCTTCGAATACAGAAGACAAATGTAATTGAAGAATCATGTTCGTAAATGTTCAGTTAATGTTCCAAACTAAGTTGATTTCCTGCCATGCTGTGATTAATTAATTACACCTGCAATATAAAAAAAGCAACATGTTAGCGACAGTTAATGTGTGAGTACATTTTTTGATACACCCTGTATATCAATATATTAAGTATTTTTGTCATTAATTAAATTAATTTTATAATCAATTATAGACAAATTCATTTAAGTTTGTTATTCCTATCATTTTTTCTTTTTTATACATACATGAAATGTATTGTAAAATAAAATATAGTGAGCAAAAAACTCGAGATTTTAACGGAATTACACGTATTGAGGGTCCCATCACGTACGACCATTTTCTCAATGACGTCTATGTGTCTGTAAACGCTTTACAGTCAAAACGTTGAGCCTTACAAACATGGAATTTTAACTAAAGGTTCTTGTATACTGTAAATGTGCACCTCCTATTTTTGAAAACCATCACTAAACCGGATATTTTTGAATTTTTCGAATTATTATTAACACGGTGCGCAGTAGAAAAAAATATTTAAATTCAAGATGTAGAAAATACTCTACCCTATAATTTAGTTCTGTTAATTTTTCCCCCCAAATTTTTTTTTAGAAAATAATCAATTTTCTTTAATTTTTGATTTTTTCTAATTATTTTTTAAACAGTACGTATTAGAAAAAAATGTTTTAGATACATGTTATAGAGAATATTATTAACTATAATTTTTGTTGTATCATATTTAAAAAAAAAATAATAATTTTTTTAAATTTTATTTAAATGGTTCATAGAGAACGTTATTTTCTATAATTTATGTCCTATTCTTTTATTGTATCTTGTTGAATTGGCCAAAAAATAATAATTTTAATTTAAAAATAATTCTAAAAAATATTAACAATCTAGTTATCTATGAAAATAAATATTATTAAATATTTATTATTTCAACTGTCAATCAAAAAATTAATATCTAAAACTTATTAAACTTTTGAAATATCAAATGAAGACTTTGACAAAACAACATAATATGTATGTATGTATGTTAAATATTTGTAAACAGATTCAATTTTATTATTACATGTTTTGTATTCAATATAATAATATTACTTTAAAAATAAACGTCATTAATGCAATGTAGTAGTTTATATTCAATTTCTTAGCAGAAAGTGTTAATTTAAGTAATTTCTTCTGTATCATGATGTATAAAAAAGTTTTGTGCGGACCAGGGCAGTTTATTTTTTATATTTTGCTAAAATTATGAATACAATAAAAATTACAATTTTTAAAACTTTTTTAAAAACTGGATACATAATACGAAACTACATACATACCTACAATTCTCTACAAAAAATTGTAAAAAATAAAAATTTTCTATTAATAATAACAAAATAGAATAATACTAAAAGAAACATATTTCTATTTTTGTATCCGTACACAATACACCCAACTTCATTGTTGCCATGGGTGTAGCCAGGGTGGGGCAGAGGGGGGGGGGGGGGGCGCTATTTATAAAAAAATTATAAATAAAAAAAAACACCAAAATAGCAACGTAGAGTACATTTTTGTAGAGGATTTTGTCCTCAAAAAGATATGCACATTGCACATACATATAAATGTAATTGAAAAAAATGTGGTGAAAATAAAAGAAAAAAAGAATGACTTTTCATTGTTACTTTTTGCGCACCTATCTAGCGATATAATAAATAATGAAAATGTTAATTTTTTCATAACTCTTTTACAATTCCTCGATAATAATCAAGAACACACCAAAAAATTGATTTATTAAAAATCACGGATTTTCACGAGCCAAAGTTCCATGTTGCAACGAAACGATAGAATTTAATTTAAGAAAAAAGGATTTACCAAATTTTGTTTACATTAATGGCCATTTATCAGAGCCGTTCTTACATATTTCGAGATCCCAGACGCCAAAAATCTGAGGCCCATTGAAAATATTTTTATTAAATTTTTTTTTTATAAAACTTTTTAGGTAAGGTTACCATAATAATGTGAGAGCTTTTTTTGCTCACCCCTCTCTAATTACCTCGGGGTCCTAGGCATAACACGCTGACCAATCGGTGTCATAAAAAAAATTTTGCCCCCCCCCCCCCCCCCCCCCTCTGAACAAAATCCTGGCTACGCCCATGATTGTTGCACAATTATTGTTGAAAGACGAATAGAACGAATAGAAACGTTGGCATTGTTGATGTATTTAGTACAACAGTTGAAAATAAGAAAGATTCAACCCATTCGAATTCAAATAATCTAACAGCAACGCAAAATCTTATGTGACATATATGGTCACGATTGGGTTAATAGAAAGAACAAATAATTTAATAGAAAATTTAAATTACCTATTTAAAAATGAGAACCTTATACTTTTTACAATAGTCCATTAATTTTATACAAAAAAGAAATAAATAAATCAAATAATAATGTGCAAAAGTACGTTTTTATGTTATAAAATAAACTTTGAGATATTCATTTCAAATTCAAGTGTATAAAGTATCTATCAAAAAGAAAGGTTAAAATAAAATTTATGTTGAAAGTTTTTTAATTTTATATTCTACATTTGTTGTGTATATTTTATATATGTTACATAGTATTATGTATCCAAATATAAGATCATATTCATCCAATAAATTTATTGGTTTTAACATCGATATTTCTAGTGTGTTTTCTATGTAGGAAAATATGGTTTATAAACCATTGACATAATTTAAAAACGTCTCGTATTTGGTGACAAGGGAGATATGAAGTGTTACAAATTTTAATCTCAGAACCATCGCATATTTGAAAAAACTTTTTCAACCAAAAAATGTTTGGTTGTGAGGGGATTATCAAATAGTACTATTTATTTGTTATTTTAACGTGGTCTTCAAAGATATTTGAAGGTCAACATCATTTTTTTAAATAGAAACCTATAGTTTTTATTTAGTAATCTTATTCTACTAGTCCAGGCTGGCTAGGCTAAAAAGTACCTAAAATAGGAATTTTTGCGTACAATTTTAATAATAAATTAGAAAATCGGTAGCTTTTTATCAATGTGTTTTACTTAAAAAATATTAGTTTCCCATAAGAACACATGTTAAATTTAAATCAATATATTTTCTAAACGGCTTAGTGAATCAATTTAATATTTTGTCTATTGCATTAGAATGCTAATGGGAACATTTCAACCAATTTTTATGTATTTGGTAGCATTTTGAAATACATCCCAAACATAATTTTTTCTAAGGTTTATGGTTTCTGAGTAAAAAGTATTTGAAAGTGCAAAATCTCGAATTATTTTGTTAGATATCATTGAAAGCTTAGGTTGGTCAACAAAAAAAGATAAAAGATTCGTGTTTTTTCACGTAGAATAAAATTACCAAATAAAAACTATAGGTTCCTATTAAAAAAAAATGACGTTGACCTTCAAATAACCTTGAAGGCCACGTTAAAATAACAAATAAATATTACTATTCGATTACCCCAACTAAACATTTTTTGGTCTGAACATTATTTTCAAATATGAGATCGTTCGGAGATAAAAAATCTGTGACACTTTAAATGCCCCAGCCTGTATAGTCCAGTTTTATATATATTATAATACATCATTATAAATATTGTATAATACCTTAAATATATTAAATAAAAACAAATTAATTGTTTAAACGTCAAATTTATTAGAGCAATAAGTATTCGCGCAAGATTTCGATTCACAGAATCATCGTCAGGCTAAAATATAATAAATAACAATTAATATCTATAATGAAAAATATTAATATTTTAAAATAAAAATTCAGAAATATACCTACCTATTAATAAAGATCAAAATGTGAGAACGATGTCGTTATCTCAACAATATTCATGAGACTACGGAAATGTAGTATTCGCCAAGACAAACATTTTTCCCGAAAATAATTCATATCGATGCATTTTTACAGTAGTTATCGTGAACGAAAGAAAATTCTACATCCAGACATACGGACATTTTCTAAACCAACGCTGGCACTTCTTGACTTTCAGTACGTCCCCATTTCCCCATAAACATCACAATTTTTTGTTGTTGCAATCGTTGCATTAAAACCCAATCGAAAATGTAACAGCATGCAATAATGACGTAAATGTTCTTCTGTTGGTTGATTATCCGCCATTTTGCACCGGTGTAATAAAAACTTTTGTTACAGGATAGCGAAATAAAACACGGGTGTACAAGTTAACACTCTGAATTAGTTTGAAGCAAGTTTTCCTTATTAAAAATAATTGATTACTTATGGTTACCCCTAATATTAAGTAATTCAGTAATCAATAACTTTATTTATCCAAAAATCAAAGTAATTTATTCAAAGTATCATTTTATCCATTTATTGTAGTAGGTACTAGAGCTGGGCGCGTGAGTAATTTTTGCTCACGATCACGTACGCTCACGAGAGAAAATTTTTTAGTCACGCCCACTCACTCACAGTTATAAAAAAAATATTCACGTTCACGCACGCTCACGAATTCTATTTTTTTACTCACGCCCGATCACGCACGGCGGGTCACACTCGTGACCCGATTTAATCTAATTGTTATAAATTAAATTTTGAAATGATGAAAATTAATGTTTTTACATGCAATATATTGTGTAGTATATTTTATATTCATATTATTTTCTTCTAAATTACATTCTAGTACGGTAATAGCAAACAAAACAATAAGAAAATAAAGCTACAATGCATTTTAAAATCTTTTTTGGTGTTTTGACTGACCATGTGAAAGTGCTTCTAAAAATAACATTTATTATATTTTTTAATGTTAATATTCGTTTCAAAACATTATTATATTTATGCATTCAGATATTAAAAAAGATCAAATAAGTTTATAAAAAAAATTATCTTCAAAATATACTCACGGAATCACGCACGAGAAAAATGTACTCACGCACGGTCACGCACGGTTGTTTTAATTTGACTCACGATCACGCTCGCTCAAGATTCAAGATTTGAAAATCACTCACGCTCACGCGGGTCACGGCCGTGACCCGAAAAATTCACAGCCCGCGCCCAGCTTTAGTAGGTACTAATCATTGTTCTAACGAAACAATTTATACACATCTAATCAAAACCAATAACAAGTTGCTAATAGTAAATTTGCATAAAACTCTAAGCTGACAGGCGTATAAACTTTTTCGGTTTTATTTTTATAAATAAACTCAAATCCGGTAAAAAAACGAAATAATGATGACAGGCATATAAATTACATTCTATATCGAGGCGAAACAATAATTTCTTTTGATTCAGATTTATCATGAGAAACAGAGATAGATAATAGTGAAAATATGTTTAATACAGACAAGGAAAATGTAATGTACATATGTATATGAGAAAGAAAATTGAAATATGGGACATACATAAGTGTAATTCAGGAAGGAAATGCATTATTTAAAAATCAATATTAGAATTTTTCCAACAATAGAAGCACCTGTTATATTTTATTAAAAAATAGTTATTTCTAAATGTTTCTGTATACGGGCCTGACCTAATTATTATTTTCGTATATTTTTATTGATAGGTTTTTCTATATTTTTAATCTATATTTGAGCCGTTTATTTTGAATGTGGCCTAACTCCATTTATGTTTAAACTGATTGTGAGATATTAAAGAGTTTGCGTTTCAATAAAGTTAAAAATATACGTGTAAGATATCAATGTGCCACATTGATTAAGTGTTTCTAAGAGAGTTAAATTTATAATTACTTTTAAAATAACCCCAATTATTAAATGAATAATTTGTGTTTTTTTACCACAAAATAAACAATTACATTTAATTTAGAAGAACTCAACTCCATTTGTTGTTATTTAAAATGCTTCAAATTGAAAAAAAAATCACTTTATTTTATATTATTTCTTTATAACTCTTAAAAAATTTATACAAATCAGGAAATCTAAGTATACATATATACAGGATGATTTTTTAATCTTGAGATTGTTTAATATCTGGAAAACTATGGATTTTTAGGGAAAATATTTGATACAAAAGTTTCAGCATTTAAAGGGGCAAAATCAATGGAGGTAACAATTTTGACCTTAAGTGGAAGTTTGAAGGTCATTTTGGTATCAAAAAATTTTTTTCAAAGGAAATCTATTTTTTTTAAGATTCGTATTTTGCAGAAAAAAAGAAACAACTTTTGTCTGAAAAGTTTTATAAAAAATTTCTATTTTAACAATTTTTTTTATTTTGTAACATTAAAAAAAAAAATTGCGTTAAAAAATGATAAAAAAATTATTTTTTTAAACTGCATTTTGTCTCAAACATTTAAGATAATAATTTCAAAATTTTTGATCAAAAGTTATTTCTATTTTTTTGCAAAATACAAATCTCCAAAAAAATAACGTTATTATTTTTTAAAAAATTTCTGATCCCAAAATGACCTTAAAATCTCCATTCAAGGCCAAAATTGTTACCTTTATTGGGTTTCCCCACCAAATCCTAAAACTTTTGTATCAAACATTTTCCGTAAAAAGCTTTAGTTTTCCTGTTATTGTGATAAATTAACATTATCAATAATGAAGTGGAGTTAGGTCACTTTCAAAATAAACTTTTTAATTAATATGTTCAAAATTTTTTTTTTCCTTTGAATATATTTAACTAAAAATTGTTTTTATGATAGATTACTTCTAACTATACACGTTACTACAGTCAACAAAAAAAAATGAAAAATGGAGTTAGGCCACTTTCAAAATAAACGGCTCATTTAATCTGTGTGTATACCACGTTTATAAGGACGATTTTTTGCGATAGTGAAAGCCGACAAAAATTGGATAAATCGTTTCGGAGTGGTAAATAAATAAATATACGTTCGATTTATATTATTGTGCGATTTTAGTGCATTTTATATCAAACACATAAAAGCTCAATTTAATCAAATATATAAAAAACAATTGATACTTTATAAAAAATATAAAAGTGCAAGCCATCAATTAACAGAACAAATAAAAATAAATGAGAAGAAGAAATATGGTATAAATAATGAAGAGCAATATCGAATGGCGCGCGAGCGGTAGAGTTTGAAAACGATTTCAACGCACGTGGTATTACTCTCGTTGGGACTAAACTCCGCGAGTTGTTAAGTTTTAATTTGTTGTCTGAAACTTTGCAACGGGATTCATTAAAACTTGTACAAGATATTTAACATTTATGTAGTTGTTGAAACGTTTTAATATCAGCGCTATCGAGCGTAATGGGCTTATGTTTATTTTGTTAGGTTTTTATATACCAATCACACGAAAACATTCATGCCGGTCGTAATAGTATCGTACTTACAGTGTTGCCAGTATGAACCTAAAAAGTACGATAGGTTTACCAAAATGGTACGAAATTTGACAAAAAGGTATGGTTTCAACTTTTTAAACTGTTGTGATTAAAAAACTTTTTTTGTCACATTTTGTCGACCCCAACCCCTGATACTACAAATGTTAAAATTGTTAGAAATGTATTTGAATTATTATTATTTATTTAATTATACCCTTTATTTTATTTTGTGTTAAAAAGACATCAGTTATCAAGTAATTAATGGACGCCACCCGGAACGCCCCTTATGTTTCGTTAAAAAATCGTTAATACTGAAAAGTAGATTTAGACGAAAAAATCAAGGTAGGTTTCGTTTTTACTTTAATTTTTATTGGTGTTATTCATAATTATAGGGGTCGAAATAAGTTCAGTGTACAAAAATACTGATTTTACTGACTTTTACTGACTATCTGAACCGATATAAAACAAAACGCGCCTTGCATTGTATTGTAAAGGTGGTGAAGTCGAATCGAATGTATCACAACGCTTAACTTTTCTCAGCCGTATATCTCGAGAACTATTGGTTCTATGGAAATTATGTACAGGACTTTTTGTATGTAAAATTCGCTAAAGAACAAATTTTATAATAACTAAAATTGCCGTAAAACCAATCGTTTACGAGATATTTGTAACAAACTGATTTTCTTATGCCTAAATAAAGATAATCCCAGTGTGAAAAATTCATTTGGATTTTTTTTCGCACTGCAGTCGTTTTTAAGTTTCCGTAGAACACTAGGAAACCTTATAGTTTCGCCATGTCCGTCCTCAAAAAATTTAAGCCGATTAAGATGCAATTTGGTATACGGACGAAGACTGATAACACAAAAACAGAAATGACCCCCTTTCCATAGACTGAAAAGTGAACTCACATTTTTTTTTCATTTACCCCATTGAGTGTGGGGGTCATTAGATAGATCACCTAAAATGCAATAAAAAATGTTATATGACATTTTGATTTTAATCCTTCAGTCACGATATATTTGCGTTCAAAGTCGTGATAAAAGCGTCCCGCCCCCCTTAATTTCTAAACTATCTATTTAAAAAATCTGAAAAAATTCGAGAATGTAGCTTTTAATTAGTACTTCCACTGAAAATTATAACGAACACTGTCAAAATTATTTTGGACCCCCCTCTCATAAACTGAAAAGTGAACTCACATTTTTTTTCACATATCCCATTGATTGGATAGGTCTCATAAAATGCAACAAAAAATGTTAAATGATCTTTTGATTTTAACCCTTCACTCACGATATATTTGCATTTAAATGTCGTTATCAGAGCGTCCCCCCCCCTAATTTCTAAACTATCTATTCAAAAAATCTGGTCTATCTATATATCAATAATCTAGGTCTCCTAAAATGTAACAAAAAATGTTATATGACCTTTTGATTTTAACCCTTCTACTTTCTAAACTATCCATGCAAAAATCTAAATCTTCAATGAAAATTATAATGAACACTGTAGCTATAATATTTTATAAAAAAATCTTGTTTATAAATCGTAATGACTACGGTAACCTACCATGTGCGTGCCCAACACACACTTGGCTGTTTTATTTAGCCTTATTTTCCTGGGCTTTAACTTTATTTGTATACATAAATTCTTAAATTTAGTACAATAAAATTATTTTTAGATATTATTATTTACATATACTACGTATGTAATTTTTCTCACTAAACTTGGCTAAAACAGTGCTAGGGTGAGATTATGTTGTTTATATGTTCACGTATAATACATACGTTACAATTATGTCATAAAACATCTTTTAAAAGTTGGTAATAAACAACACAAATAATACAAAATAGAACATTATTTATAATTTGAATATATTTTTTCACGGTAATTGTTTTGATGTGAAATAGTGATATGAGTTTTTTCACGATAAATAGGGCTTCGATGTGAAAACTTTGAGTACCAAACCCAAAAAAACTGACAAAACTGACCATTTTTCCAAAAAACTGACTTTAACTGATCGGGTAAGAAAAAACTGACTTCTACTGATTTTACTGACCAGTTTTGATCCCTATAATTAACATTTTATTTTTTATTATTTTTTTACGTAGTGAAGCTGAATAAAAGCTTGAAAAAATCTTTGTGGGGCAAAAGGTACGGTCAGAGCTGAGGTGCGATTTTCGTATGGTCGGGTCATGAATAGTACGAAAACCATACTAAAAAGTACGTTCTGACAACACTGCGTATATACTTACTCATTGATCTATTTAAATATTCGGTATCACTGGACTCCGTGGCAATTTGATTTCCACTGATTGAAATCTTCCAGAATAACTGTTGTTATATTCATTCGAACACCATTACAAAAAGGATAGGAAGGGTTTATGTAATCTAAAAATTTGACTTTTTTAAAGACACTTAACTTTAGTCGCCATATTGCATGGTGCTATCAGATATTTCAATGATCACAAAAACCTTTGGCCCGCAGTGAGGCAAGACTGCCATAATGTCTGAATTGTAGGGCTCCATTTTGAAACAATTTAATTTAGTCTCGAAAACTCTGCAAGGCGTAGATATTGACGTTGAATTCGTTGCAGATCTCTACGAATCATTAATTTTATTTATTGAAAAGAAAATAGATTCCTTCGTTAATGAAAATAAAAGCTCCCAAAAACGCTCCATCAAATGAAAACTTCGTTGTGATAAATCTCGCGAAGGAGATGTGTTATTATAATCAAGTGACCATTTCCGAGTGCACGCATTTCTTCCAATTTGCGATCAGCTTTTAAGTGAGCTAGAAAGGCGAATGGTGACTTATGACAATATTAATGACAAGTTTGCATTCCTCTTAAGACTTGAAGAAAAAGATTAAGAAGAAACCAGGAATAGCGCTGTAACTATACAAAGGCTCTATATAGACGACGGTCTGCAAGATGAATGTGTGCTTTTAAAATATTATTTAAATTCCGAAAAAAGCAAGAAACTCAAGAGCTTGAAATAAGAGGAAACAAGCTGGAAGAGTACTACTGGAAAAACGGAGAAACTGTGGTTTCTTACTCACTTAAACTAAAAATATACACAGTCTGGAACTGTTATGCTCCTGATGAGGACTTCTTGTGAAGTCGAAACACGTGTTGAGGGACATTGTTTTATTGTGGTTAAGGTGTATATTTTTAGTTTAAGTGAAGCTGTAAGAGGTATACTGATATTACGTTACGTATGTTCACCTGCACAGCAGTGACAAACTGCAGTGCAGAGCGTTCATTCCCCGTGCTACGACGAATCAAGAATTACATGCGCTCTCGCATAAGCAAAGAACGCTTGAATAATTTAGCTATTCGAAATATAGAGGTTGATTTGACGAAATCATTGAGATGATGTGATTGATAATTTCGCCAACAATTTGGCAAATCGCAAACAATTAATGTAATCAATTTGTAATATTGATTTTGAAAGTGGCCTAACTCCATTTTTCTAATTTTTTTTGTTGACTGTAGTAACGTGTATAATTAATTAGAAGTAAACTATCATAAAAAACAATTTTTGGTTAAATATATTCAAAGGAAAAAAAATTTTTGAACACATTAATTTTCACAATTAATTTCAAGTTAAAAAGTTTATTTTAAAAGTTTATTAATAATGTTGTTTTATTTATCACAATAGCTGGAAAACGAAAGCTTTCTATGGAAAATGTTTGGTACAAAAGTATTAGGATTTGGCGGGGCAAACCCAATGAAGGTAACAATTTTGACCTTGAGTGGAGGTTTTAAGGTCATTTTGGGGTCAACAATTTTTTTTTAAATAGAAACTTAGTTATTTTTTTGCAGATTTGTATTTTGCAAAAAAATCGAAATAACTTTTGTTTGAAAAGTTTTTTTTTTATTTCAATTTTAACGTAATTTTAAAAAAAATTTGACATTAAAAAAATTTTTTTGTGATCAAAATTTTTGAAATTATTATCTTAAATGTTTGAAAAAAAATGCAGTTTAAAAAAATATTTTTTTATAATTTCATAAATTTTTAAAGCAAAAATATTTTTTTTAATGTTACAAGATTTAAAAATATATGTTAAAATTGAAATTTTTTATAAAACTTTTCAGACAAAAGTTATTTCTTTTTTTCTGCAAAATACGAATCTTCAAAAAAATAAATAGATTTCCTTTGAAAAAAAATTGTTGACCCCAAAATGACCTTCAAACCTCCACTCAAGGTCAAAATTGTTAACTCCATTGATTTTGCCCCTCTAAATCCTGAAACTTTTGTACCAAATATTTTCCCTAAAAATCCATAGTTTTCCAGATATTAAACAATCTCAAGACTTAAAAATCACCTGTATACATACTAAGATTTCCTGAATTGTATAATTTTTTTAAGAGTTATAAAGAAATAATATAAATTAAAATGAGTGTTTGTTTTTTTTTTCAATTTGAAGCATTTTAACTAACTACAAATGGAGTTGAGTTCATTTAAATTAATAACAAACGGAATTGTTGATTTTGAAAGTGGCCTAACTCCATTTGTGGTAAAAAAAACACATATTATTGATTTAATAATTGGGGTTATTTTAATAGTAATTATAAATTTAACTCCCTTAGAAACACTTAATCAATGTGGCACATTGATATCTTACACGTATATTTTTAATTTTATTGAAACGCAAACTCTTTAATATCTCAGTTTAAACATAAATGGAGTTAGGCCACTTTCAAAATCAACGGCTCATATGATGTTTAGAAAAATAAATTATTTTCATGACTTTTTCTCAAAAGTTTACGCCATTTTGGAAAACTAATTTAATATTTCGTTATGGTTTTGAAGTTTTGGAGAACTGAAAACTCAAAATAACATTATTAATATAAGTTTGTCACAGATAGTTTGTAAATATTAAATTAAATAGGCTAATAAAGAATTAAACATATATTTTTGTTCGTATTCGCAAGTTGTAATGTCTAATTCTAAAAGTAATAAATATTTATAGAAACAAAATATAAGTTTTTATGTCAGCTCATAGTTGTTTTTTTCACTTTTGCTATCGGGTCAAATTCTCCCAAGGCGCAAAATTTAGAAATACGTCCCTGCATCATTCTCATTTTTTTAAGTGTGATGTTATATTTTTGTTTGTATATTCTTATAGTATAGAGATCAAAATTACAAATTCGACGAGATATCACAACGTTAAGTTTAGTCACATATTAAAAATTTCAAAATTTTCAAATCAAATGTGCCACTTTTTCCAAATTTCCAATCGATCTCAAAATTTGGGTAATTCTTTTTCTCCCCCAGTGGCACAATTCTGGAGCGGGTCCCGAAAGAAAATCGAAAGTTGAAAAATAAGATCCACCCTAAGTATTATACTTAAGAAGTCTGTTCAGAATTATAATTAAAATATTTTCACCATTTTCCACTCACGAATTACAAAACATACAATTGATGAGTATAATTTTTGGGTAGTCTGATGCTTCTCGGAAAAACGGTCCCGAGGATAACCGAAATTTACCTATATATGGTTTCTTTTACCAAGTAGAGCTAAGGTCCACTCTAATAATGCGATATCTCAAATAAACAAACCCCTACATAGTAATTTATATTTTAATGACCTTTATAACAAAATAATTAGATGAACTTTGTGTATTTACGTTTTGAAATGGACCTTCAACAACGGTGTAAATAGAAATTATATGTTAATTTAATAAATTATTTGTCCTGTGGGGTCTTCAATTTTGCTTGTTTGTTACATATGTATTGTATTGTATTTTATTTAAAGTTATACCCTATTAGTTTACATTACACTGAATATTGAAATAGGTATGCGCATACAGCATTTTGTTATTAAATGTTGTTTGTTATTTTATATAAGTATCATAAAATTAATTAAAATTTCAATATTGCAGGAGATAATAACAAAGTTATTTTTTATATTATATTAAGGTGTTGCCGTGTTGCGTTGCCTTGTGTTTTTTTTAACTTTTCTACTTACTACAGCAGGCCTGGCCAACCCAAATTGCACCGCGGGCCATATTGAAGACCAAAAATTTTTCGAGGGCCGCACATAAATAAGAAATTTTGTAAAAAATCTAGATTTTCCGATTTTCAATTTTTTTCTAATCAATTAATTTTTTTTAAGTAGAACTACGTCTTCCCCGGCAATAAACGAAAATATATCACACATTGAAAGCTTATATCTCCGGAACTAATAATCATAGAGCAATAAATGAAAAGCCAATAGATAGCTTATATAATCAATTTTATAATATAATGACTTTTAACCCCCATCCCTAAACTCATAAATGTATTAGCATAAAAAATGTAAAGCTAATTTTCACAGATGAAAGGTTGTAATTGATCTTATTCGATCCGGTGCAGGTGGGAAAAAACCTACATAAGTGCAGGAGTTTTAGAGAAAAAATGACCCACTACCTCGCATAGAAATCGATATATTTACGATTTTGTATAATTAATAAATAATGAAAAAATCTCAATATTTTGCCCCGTCACAGATGAAGGGTTGTAATTTGTCTCATTCGATCCAAGGCAAAAAACAAGCAAGTGTTAACCATAGTAAATTTAAAAAAATATTTAACCAACAATAAAATATATCTGTATTGTTTCAAGTATGTAAAATACTAATAAATAATGGTTTTATTTATTCATAAAAATACTTCAAATTCTAATTTTGTGTTATATTATAAAACAAAATTATCAATTAAAATGAGTAGTTAAATATAACAATATTTTAAAGAAAACAACGGGAAATTAAAACCAACCTCAGCCATTGTGAAACCCCTGATAATTAAAATAAACATTATAAAAACATAATTTGTTCATTTGGCCGCGGGCCGCGGGTTGGCCAGCCCTGTACTACAGCAATGCAAAATAGTAAATGTACACATCCTTGAGAAATACAATTCTTGTCTCGAAAACAATATTTTTAAAGTTATACTTCTTTAGGCGCACCGAGACGCATTTTCAGATGCATGGGTATTTTAACGATTGACTGTTGACCCTGTTCGATTTAACGCTCGGAAAAGTTCGAGTACTTGTTACAATTACTTAACATGTATAATACATATATGTCAGTGCTATCTAATATACATATATAGGCAACTGCCCTTACTCAGCTATCAGAATTTTGACCATTTACACTTATCGTAGAATCTTGAAACTTGAAATATATATTATCTGGTTGACGAAGGCAAAAGTTACGTCACCGTTTTTGGAATAAGTTCATAAATGGGGTAACAAGGGGCCACACTTAAAAAAAACCGCTATATTTTTTAAATATTTTTTGGGCGATACAATGTAAAGTTCAAATGTCAAACTTTGTTTAAAAGGGCCTTTATTAAGAGAAAAGGGAGGATTAAAGTTTAAATATAAAATACTATTAAATGGGAACTCGAAATTAAACTATTTTTTTTGTAAAATGCTTCGGTTAATTGACCACTATGAACCCGTGTTGGATTTTTGAAAGGATTTTTTAATGGGGAGAAAATGTTGTTTCAAGTTTAGATACAATCCGCATTAATTGTAAGACGCTTACTTAATTAATTTCATATGTCGTTACTATTGATACATATTTTTTATTATTAGTCGGGTAAAATTTGAAACGTCCATTTAATTTTATAATGATGAAGAATAGTCAGTAAGATTTGACTTTTACCCGGAACTAATTCGGACCAAAATGATTTTTGGTGGAAACGTTCTACTAGTGTCCCTGATCATCCCACAAAAAGTCCGAGTTGTGCTACCGCCGCCATCTTGAAGAAATGGCGGACGGGTTATATTGTTTCATAGTTTTTCGCGTTTTTCTCTGAAACCGTTCATTTTACGAATTTTTTGTAAAGCATAAAATTTTATTTAATATAAATCCAAGTTCGTTAATATCGGTTTAAAAGTAACACAAGGAGTGCCAGTTTTTTTAAATCATAGAAAACGGAGAAAATAATTTTTCGTATTATTTTCAATTTTACTTGACTTTCGATGCTATTATGAAAATTTTATATACAATATTTATGAAATATCATATATTTGTGCGTATAATAAGACCAAAAACATTAAGATTAGTATAATGGTAAAGGATAACGGGTTAACATTCTTAACCCCCACAGTAGTATGTACTAGAACAAAATATATTTCTACAACAGAATTAATTGAAATGTTCAAATTATAATGAAATTCCATTCAATATATAATATTGAAAAAATAATACTTCAACACCATTAAATAGGTATTTGATGTTTTCAGAGACGGTTTAAGGAGGAATCCCGGCCCGGGTGCTTCTGTGAAAAATTGTCCTATTTACTGCAAATACATACAATTTATATATACTAAGTATACTTAATTTCCAGTCGAACCACTTATTTTGGTCAAATTTCACAGGGACGTACCTAGGCAGCTACAATAGATGGATACAAATACACGGCGTAAAAATAGAGGAGCGTAAAATTGATATTAAAAACAATTCATTACATCATTAATATAGTAATGCAGGCACCGTAATTATTTCATATTCTTACATATTTTGTTCAATTATCTTAATTTTGTATCTTATAAATTTTTAATTGCTAAGGATTTAAAGTTATAATTATGAGACGATACTTCGAAGCTTGCGCGAACAGCCGTAATGCCAGTAAAGTAAAGTTATCCTAAAGTAAGTAAATAGTGTTTAGTTTCCAAATACAACTTAAAATAATTACATTGTACACGTTTTACGCGGTTATCATTCAAATAATAACAGAATATGAATTCTTCAGTTCGTTGGAATAATAATAAGATGGAATAAGAGTGATATCAAATTATTTTCTTTTTCTCATTCCAAATGAGACTAATGTAATTTTTGAATTCGCTGTAGTTGGATAGACATGATTAAACTAAAATCTATTTTTTTCTGTATTCACTATTTATTAAACAAGAACTATTTTACGGAAATATTACAATTTTCGAACTGTATTTTTAAAACATCAATGAAGGCTTGACCGCCTTATGACATATTATAATGATTGGGGTTATTATATTCAGATATTTAATATAAAATCCTGTTATTAAAAATGTATGATACAAAATTAAGGGAATTGAACAAAATATGTAAGATATGAAATAATTACGGTGCTTACAATACTATTAATTAAGTAATGAATCGTTTTTAATTTCCATTTTGAACTTCTCTATTTTTGAGCCATGTGTTTGTATCCATCTATTGTAGCTGCTTAGGTATTTCCCTGTAAAAATTAACCAAACTATGTTTATAGACTGAAAATTAAGGACTTAATAAATTGGATATAATTACGGTAAATGGGTCAATTTTTCACATAAATACCGGGGCCGAGATTTACATTTAAACCGTCTCTTAAAACATCAAATACCTATTTAATGGTGTAGAAGTTATATTTAATGGAATATCATAATAATTTGAACATTTTACATCAATTCTGTAGTAGGAAGATATCTTGTTCTGATATACACTAATGTTAAGATTATTAACCCTCTATTCTTTACCATCATACTAATCTTGATGTTTTTGGTCTTATTATACGCACAAATATATGATATTTCATAAATATTGTATATAAAATTTTCATAATAGCATCGAAAGTGAAGTAAAATTGAAAATACATATTACGAAAAATTATTTTCTCCGTTTTCTATGATTTAAAAAACTGGCACTCCTTGTGTTACTTTTAAACCGATATTAACGAACTTGGACTTATTTTAAATAAAATCTTATTCTCTACAAAAAAAATCCTTTGCACCGTATTCGTAAAATGAACGGTTTCAGAGAAAAACGCGAAAAACTATGAAAAAATGTAACCCGTCCGCCATTTTTTCAAGATGGCGGCGGTAGCACAACTCGGATCAGCTCGGACTTTTTGTGGGATGATCAGGGACACTAGTAGAACGTTTCCACCAAAAATCATTTTGGTCCGAATTAGTTCCCTATAATAAATGATAGTCCAGTCGCTAGACAATTTCGTATAGGGATGGCGCTAGAAAAAAATGACGGAGTACATTTTTTTCGAAAAATTGGTAGATTTCGATGTATAGAACATGACAATAACTTTTCTCACCATTCGAAGGGGGGGGGGGGGGGGGGGCATAACTTTCTAGAGGCTCACAAATCTGTCGATAATCACTTATTTCAAAAAAACTCGAGAGCGGTTAATTTTAGGATAATATTAGTTATTACAAATATTAAAGCTGATTAAAATCTGAATAAAATGGTCTTTTTAAAAATTACATAGTATTAATAGTTGTTAAAATAGAGTACGCAAAAAAATCACATAATGACGTCGATTTTGGAAATTACGGAAAAATGTAGAGTTTCGTTTAACCGCTGTATTTAATACGATTTTCATCGAATTTTCAATTAAAATTATAGTATTTGATAGTATAAATAACACTTAATACAGTGCTTTCAATATAATTTCAATATCTTGAAAACTGTTTGATTTATGAGCAATCAAAGTTCTCAGTAACATAAAGTTTTACTGAAAATTCTTCCCTTTTTTAGACGACCGATATAAATATCTTCTAAACCGAATATAAAAAAATCCGAGAAGGGATCTATAGAAAATTTAATGCTGTAAGCTATGGTTTTTATTTCATTTCAATAATTTCAAAAATTTTCATGTTATAGTTAAATATCACTAGTCGACAAATTCCAAAAAGTTTTTTGCACATGAAATCGGACCTATATATTATGATAGAGGAGAGTTCAGAGATTTCAGAACCGCTTTCGGATACTCTCCATCACGTCAGGTTTTTTTTTAAACTGAATTTTTGAAAAAAAGTCATTTTGATTATTCAAGTGCTCATACCTTTCCTTACAGAAACCGTTCCTGAATTGATATTTTTGTTTTCCAAACTGCGTTGAAAAGAAGAAGGATATAGCTTTCCAACGCGCCATATAGCAGTCGAATCGATCCATTCGTTCTCGTCCTATGCTTACAACTATGTGCAATTTTATCGAAAAACATGTGTTTTTTTCACATTTCAACCATTCATTTGTTTTATGAAAAAATATTTATCACATAAAAATGTCCATTTTTATTCATGGATCTCATAGAGGAGTCTTCCTAGAGTATTCCTGTTTAAATATCCCCTTGTGCGATAAATAGAACCAAAGATATGACAATTAACGTGAGGCAACCGATTTTTGGTTTTTTTCATTTCAATGCATTGTATCAAGTATTATCAAAAAATTTGTTATAATTACATGTGTAATGTTGTTTTGTGAATATTAATATATCATATTCCAATTGTTTTTCCATTTCAAGCCTTGATAGTCTGGTGTTGCTGTTAAGTAACGATTTAAAAGTGTTTTTTCGGCCCTTTTCTTTTGTGTAATGCATGAGTGTCTCGGAGCAGTAACCAACAAAACTCTCCAAGCATTTTGGATACATACAGCCCATTGAAGCGGTCTTCCATGTCGCTTATATCTTGGTGGAAACGTTCACCGTGCTCGTCTGAAAAATCACCTAAATTATCTGGGAAAAAAATCAATGTGCGATTTGAGAAAATGCATTTTAAGCATCAAGTTGGATCCAATTGTGTGGCAATTTTTCAACATTGTTTCCACTAGTTGTTTGTAGTTTGGGCTTCTAACATTTACATTATATGAAAAATACAATTTGCAAATAGTCGCAAATTTGAAGATAATAGCCGTATTAATGGGCTTACAGAGCGATTTTACCAAGCATAACTGATTTTTATGCCTCTACGACAGTAAATCACATATAATAACAGATAGGTTATAATTATTTAGAAATTTTTGTTGAATCATTTTAAAATTAATAGTTGATTATTTACAACAAAACAATTACTTTGGTATGTTTTATTCATTTATTGTCAACATTTTTTCATACCAACTTAATTTTGATTTGAAACAATTATTTTAAAAGAATTTAATTGTTTGGTGAATTTAAAATGTAACTGTTAAATCTGAAAATATAAATAAGTAATTTATTATTTATTGCATTCAGAATTTTATACATAACATAATCTTTTCGTGAATATGTCAAAATAATATCTTCACGATGCACAGTGTGGCAAAACAGGGTTTTTTTGGGCAAACGTTCGCCCAACCTTCAGTTTAACCGCAAAAAATTCTGGAAAAAATATGGAATAGGATACCTTATTAAATCCCTATGACTGTATGCTTTATGATAACTACAAATAAGTGAAAATACCTACTGCTATTTTCCCGATCATCTTTTGTGCTGAAAAACTCGATCGGGATGATATGTTTTACATCAGCGATACCCAATGTTCCGAGGGTTTCGAGTTATATAGGCTACAGTTTGGTAACATCCATTTGCAAATGTCTAAATAACATATTCATCATTTGATAACTTTGAGTAATAGACGGTAAAAATATATTGAAAAAACCTCCTAGAGAAATCATAATATAGGTTTCAGGACCCGAAAGAAAGCAAACGGATTTTTATTTATCGAGGTTCCACTTGTGTGTGTATTTTTTTCATTCAAATAATTAGGTGCATATTTTATTTTAAATTAAAATTTTTAAAATAGTTCACATAGAAATTACTATATTCCAATATAAAAATAATTTAACTGAAAAAAATATTAAACAATTTGTATTTTACAGAGATTAAATTTATAAACCCGGGTAACAAACAAACAAAGCGCTAGCTAGTGTATGTATGTCAGGTGTAGAGATGTAACGAATGTATGATTTTAAACATTCGCGAATGCGAATGCGAATGTTAGCGGCCAATATTTGCGAATGCGAATATTGACTTTTTTTATTATAAAATAAAATCAACTTTTTTTTTTGTAAATTTTAATTTGTATCAATTTAATAAGTTTTTTGTATTTTTTTGTGGAGGGGGGGGGGGGGAGCACGATCCATATAATCCCTTCTGTCTTAAAAAAATATTGCATTATTTAATTAGTTTTAATTTTATAACTTTTACTTTTTTAGGGGTTGGGGCACGATCCATACAACTCTCAAATATATTGTATTATTTAAATTGCTTAGTTTCATAAAAAAAATCTTTTTTTGGTAGGGTCTGGAGTCTGGAGTACTCACTATGACAAACATTTACTCCACCAAAAATAATTCAAATCAGTGCATTTTTACAGTATGTATAAAAACTATAATTTGGTGGGTATCCGGCGAGTTTTTCGAAACACATTTTTTCGAAACAGTTTTTCGAAACACAATTTTTCGAACACAATTTTTCGAATCACAATTTTTCGAATCACAATACTTCGAATGAATAATTTTTCGAAAAAAATAAGTTTTACAAAAAATTTGATAAAGATGGAAATGAAAAAGAATAAAGAAAAAACAAAACAATTTTGTTGTTCAAACTTTTATTTAGTAAATAAAATATAAAGTAAAGTAATATTTGGACATTTTACGAAATATATTTAAGTTGTACATGCATGTTTTTTGAAAGTTGGTTTATTAATAAATTTAATTTAAGCGATTTTATTGTTTTTTAAATCTCAATAAATGTTCTATTTGACGCGTATGTTATTATTAATATTAAACAAAATTATGAATATATACTAACATATGCATGTATGTACTTAAATAAATTACATAGCTTTTTGTTTATTAAATATATATATCGTAAAAATATAAAATTTGAACAATAAAACTTAAATTTTTCGAAAAATTGTTCTTTCGAAAAATTGTTCATTCGAAGAATTGTGATTCGAAAAATTGTGATTCGAAAAATTATGTTTCGAAAAATTGAGTTTCGAAAAATTGTGTTTCGAAAAATTTACACCAAACCAATTTGGTGAATTAATAATATAATTGTAAAATTTGTAAAACATATTAAATTGAACAATGGTAGTTTCGTCGATATAAGTATGATTCCACCCCTGTTTTGAGAACATGTGAAATAGGTCACGCTTTTATGACGTAGTAGTAGTTCTAGGAGATATAGGGAACGATTTTTAATACTGCGCTCTTTGCAGTCCATTCATGCGTATGGAAATATAAGTGTGTGCGTGTATATGTGCAAAGGAATTTATTACATTTCGGCATTGATTTATTCAAATATAGGTTTTTGCATGGCGCTGTTCACTTTTAATATTTGATAACTCGATTATTAGGGTTTGTACTGGGAATAATAGTATTTTAGTTTTGATTGAAAAAATTATGTAAAATAATTCTATTTTTAGGTTGTTATGAGAGTTATATTATAACTGTGGTTATAATTGGGGTAAAAGTGAAACAAAATACAAATCTTTCATGTTTTTTGACAGTTAACGATACAAATTCATACTTTAATTTTTTCTACTAGATGCGCTTATGAATAGCCATTTTAAATACTTACGTCATTTGAACTGTACGATAAAACACGGACTTTAAAAATTAAAAAAGTGTGTTTCATTTTTAACCTCTAATTTGGGAAAAAGTGAAACAGGCCTCTAATGGAAAATATTTCTCGAAAAATTAAAATAAAAGTTACAAAGGCAACTTTGATTTATCTTCTTTGTGGCATATCAATGTGAAATTGTAACTTTAATTAATATCTAAGCTATACAGAAAGTTATGTGCAAAGAATTAAAATTTTATTCACACGTTTCGACATCGACTAACAGAGAAATCTGTAGGAGTGAGACATCACTTATTTAGGCGATTCATATTTTCAGGTCGCTTTAACAAACCTATAATGATGATGTCAGTTTTTATAATTCTCCGATAAACAAATTAGTTTTTTAGTTGCAAGATATTATATATTATACATTCTTTATATACATTTATATACATTCCTCAAAAAAGGGTAATTTAAAAAAGTAAAAAAAAAAATTCAAACAGTTACGAGTATATCTCTGCGAAAAATTATCACTGCTTTAAATTCCATAGCTAATCCATAGATACTCGAGATCAGTTCGGGCCGGGCCAGCTCGATCCGATCCGAATTTATCCCGGTTCGAATTTCGGATCGGATCGGACCGGGCTTAATTTTTGTTTGTAATGTTCGGACCGGATCGGATCGGACCTTAGTATAAACCAGACCGGGTTGGATCGGATCTTTATATTAAATCGTATAAATCGGACCGGATCGGACCGGGCCGAAAAAAGAAGTTTCGGATCGGATCGGGCTACTTTTTTAAAGTTCGATCTGATCTCTAATAGATACTAGTACAGAATTAATACCCCACTTGAAAGTGCTTGCTAACGAACAAAGCTATATATATATTATAACTAGCTGGGCCCACGCGGCTTCGCTCGCGTAGACTACGGAATTATTGTTTAGGATTTTTGAAAAATATAGTTTAAATAATTAAGTACAAACACGATTAGTTATTATTGTAATAATAATTTATCAATATCTAAATTACCTAACAAAAACGAATCAGAAGAAAAAAGTACAAATAATTTGTGTTCTGTTTAAATTTAAATGTTAATTATTGAAAACAAAATAAACACAAACGATCAGCCGAGGGACTCCGAATAACAACCGAGCGTACGCGAATCCAGTCTGATGTACTTGCTTCGATGCGGCACGACACCATACATTTAAGATATTATCTTTATAAATATATTTTAAGATATTTTCTAAACTATACGACCAAATTGGATGCTGTAAATGGCAAACTATATCTACATTAAGTACTTATGACGATGAAATCATTTATTTCGATATGGATTAATGTTTTGCAGGTCATAAGTCCATGTAAACAAAACCCAAATATTTTATGTTTTCTTTGTAACATAAAAGCAGTCATTGTGGCTAAAATATAAAAGTTAGACATATAGTGTCGCGGACTTAATTGAAGAACTTTTGATTCTACACAATTCTTTATTACATTATTTTGTTCTATATTGAACGGTTTAGGCAGCGTATTACAAAACAGCGCGCCGACGGCAAAATTTTTTCCGACTTGATTTACTATTATCGTCACTGCTTTGTTGTTATGTTACCTAACGTAAAAAAATATAGCCTATAACCTGGCCAGAGAACGTACCTATGAATTAAAAAAAAAAACTCGTAAATCGGATAAGTGGTTCTCGAGTGATAAGGTAACTAACGGACAGACAGACAGACAGACAGACAGACAGACAGACAGACAGACAGACAGAGAGACGTTGAGCTTTATATATATTAAGGATACTGTGTAGAGCAAAAAAGGTCTTTATAATTTGTAAGAGAGAAATGTACAAAGTGTAGAGCAAAAAAGTAAAAAAAAGGTATTTGGAGTATAGATGTATAATATTATTCTTATGTATAACTACACGTAAATATTTTTATATACTCATATGTATATAAAGTTGGTGCATTTCTTTCACCATATATCACACATATGTTTTGCGTGTAGCAGATACACCAATAAAATTGTACACATAACAATTTCACTGCGTCATAAAAGTTTCATTTCTCGCAGAGGATTTTTGTGTCTCGTCACCCAAAACATGCACAAAAAATTCATATAAAGTTTAGAGCAGAAAATCACGTGACGTGTATTCTGTCTCACTCTGTTTTTAATTTTGTCATGTTGTCGACATTTCAAGAAGATATTGTTTTTGAAATTTATGGAAGAAACAAAACGATAAAAAAATTGAATTTGTATCCTTATGCGTACTTGGTTTATAAAATATTTTGTAAAATCTGAGAAAATATATTGTTTCATTTTTGTTTCTTGAGTAACAATATATTTACTTTAATTAATTTTTAATTGTCTACATTTATTCAGGCGTCTTAAAGAGACCACTATAACTTTTGATCAAACGTTAGCAATGTATGTAAATGAAATCCGAAACAAATGTTTTAAATTATAAATTATTTGTTAAAACAAAACTATCACGGTGCTCTGGCAGCCAACTTTAATAAAAAAATTGATTACCTAATTTTCCTAATTTGTACAATTCAATTCTTTAGTATTTAAGGAACATTTTAAGACCAAAAAGAAAAAAATCGCCTCAGCGCTTTTTTAATAATTCATAAAATAAGAAACCGTATGCAGAATTATAACGCGAATTTTATTTAGCATTTATTGTTTATTAACTTTTTACTCTACAAACTCTACATAATAGACAAACAAATAAAAATAAAATAATAAAAAATATTGGGATTCGAACTTACTTTACAAGAAAAAAAATAAACATATATTGGGATTCAAACTCGGAACTCTTAGTTTACAAGATTTATTATAATTTTTTGTATATTTTAAAATATCAACCAAACGGTACTTTATATCGAAAAATCAAAAGAGATACAATAATTTGGATTTATTGAGACATATTTGATATTATCGATCCAATAATTAGTACTCGAGATATGAACTATTTTCAATTTTATTATAAGACCTTTTTCTTGCGGACTCGGTACTCTTCCGATCTTTGAATTTCAAAATAGCGGCCGTTCAAATTTGAAAATAATTCATATCTCGGGTATTAATTATCGGATTGGTAATATAAAATATATTTTGGAATCCCCTTAACAAAAGAAAATTATTGTGTCTCTTGTGATTTTTCGATATAAAATACCGTTTGGTTTATATTTCAAAATTTACAAAAAATTATAAAAGATCTTTAAACAATGGGTGCGAGTTCGAATCCCAATAATTTTATATTTCTTTTTGTTTATTTTGTAGAGTAAAAAATTAACAAACAATAAATAATACAAAAAATCGCGTTCTGACCTGTACATGATTTATGTATTTTTTTGTTTTATGAATTATTAAAAAAGCGCCAAAGCGATTTTTTTCTTTTTGGTCTTAAAATGTTCCTTAAATACTAAAGAACTGAATTGTACAAAAAAAATCAGAGGTAACCAATTTTTTTATTTTAGTTGGCTTCCAGAGCATTAAATCCGATTCAGATATTGATTTTTCGATAGAAAGTAAATTAAATAAAGAAATAACTTTATTATATTTATTATCTGTAAGACTAATCAGACACGATTAATTTAACTCCTAAGATCTGTCTGTGTACGAAATGTCATTACTTTGTCGCATTTTTATTCATGTCACATAAAATTAATTCAATTCGCTAAATGAAAACGTGAACATAATAAATATACCAGCATATTATATTTTTGGTGTTGGTTAAAAGAATAATAACGAATAAGTATCATATTGTACTAATAACAAAGTCAATTAACGTTTTTACTTCGGAACCCTTAGAAACAGCACTGATTTTGATACATTTTTTTAATGTTCTTTGTACCATCCGCGCAGTTTCGCCCGCGTGGACTACGGAATTATTGTTTAGGATTTTTGAAAAATATAGTTGAATTAAGTATATAAACAGGATTAATTTATTATCGTAATAATAACTAATCAAAACCTAAATTACCTAAAAAAAATAATGTTTGTTCTGTTCAAATTTAAAAGTTAATAATTGAAAACAAAATAAACAACTGTCGGCCGAGCGCAAAATATTTCCCTCTGCCCCGCGACAGTTCATCATAGTTCGCGCGAATTGCCTCGAATAATACCGTAAAATGCGCTAACTTTGTGCCACTTTTTGAGGTTTTTTAAGCATATCTTCCTTATTTATTTAGATAATGGGATGGACATTTTACCCAGCATAACTACACATCTCAGGAATATAATCTTGTTGCTGAAAAAAAATCCAAGTAGCATGGGAAGAGAGGGAGAATTTTTTTCGTGTGGCAGAAAGTTGTATACATAGGTGCGGTAACTTTGTGCCACCCTCTTTTCTCATCGAAAATGCGTATTAAACTTTCCCTAGCTCAAAGATGTCACACTCCAGTACGGCCACAGCACGGCCGCGATTACATGGCAGCACCACGGCCGTTTGTTTTTAGGGTTCCGAAGAAACCCTAATAATCTCACTTTGTCGTCCGTCCGTCCGTCCGTCCTTTTCACTCAAAGCCAAATAGCTCGTAAACTATATAAGCTAGAAACATGAAATTTTTACTGAACATGTAAAACGACACCCTCTAGTTAAATATATACAAATTTATTGAATAAATATTTTTTCAGGGGGGGGGGGGGGGCAATAAGAAGCTAAAGCTAGTTTAAAAAAATATTTTTTTATACCAAGGCATGTGGCACGTTAAAATGTATAACCAAACAAGCGGAATTTGACCCTTTTTCTATTTTTTTTCTAAATCAAAAATGGTGCCTGTAGGGGGCTTTAAAGCAAATCCAAAAAAAAACAAAAAAATTGTATACCAAGTGTGGCATGTCAATTAGTAGAATTTGGCCATATTTTTTATTTTTTTTCTTACTCAAAAATGGTGCTGGTAGGGGGCTAAAAGTAGTATTTTATTTTATCCCCCTCCTCTCTAACTCTGTAACTACTGGCTCAAACAATCTGAAAAAAATTTGCTAACGAGGTTTTGGTGGGACTACCAACGACAAATACTAAAGTCAAGAATTTAATTTTAAATTTTGGAATAATAGAGAGGGGTGTAATAGAATTTAAAAATTTTATTTTCATGTCTTGGCATGTGGTATGTCAAAATGTACATATCAATTAGTAGAATATGACCATATTTTTTATTTATTTTTTCTAACTCAAAAATGACGCCTGTAGGGGGCTAAAAGCAATGTTTTATTCTGCCCCCCCCCCCCCCCTCTAACTCTGTAACTACTGGCTCACAAAATCTGAAAAAAAATTTGGTAACGAGGCTTTGGTGGGACTACCAACGACAAATACTAAAATCAACAATATAATTTTAAATTTTGAAATTATAGGGAGGGGCGTCATAGAATTTTTTATTTTGATATCTAAGCAAGTGGGGTGTCAAAATATAGATCTCAATTAGTAGAACTTGACACTTTTATATATTTTTTTCTAACTTAAAAATGTGCCTGTAAGTGGTTCCAAACATTTCACGTAGTACGTACTTCGGAAACCTTATGGCATACACTCGTGTATGCCTTGCCTGAATTATTTTACTCTGGAATTTCTCTTACAAAATTTGTCTTTTCGGACAACAATTACAGCACCATCTGCCCCGAATACAAAAAAATGTTTCAGACAAAAGTCTGCAATAAAAATTGGAAGTTTCCATTTAAGATATCCAAGTTGCCCCCTTCACCCCCCCTGCGTATCCACTATCGAAAATCGATACGAAACCTATAAATATATATACAATTCTAAATAGAGAACAAATTTGTAAATATAGCAAAAACCGATAAAAAATTGACATATTGATAGAAAAGCTAGCTGTCACATTAAATTTATGTGTTGTTCAATTCTGTCATTATCGACATCTGAATTTATCGACATTTCCCTATTGTAATTACTATACACGGAAAAAATCTATTGGGGTTGCATGATGTGATATCTTCAACCGCAAATGGGCAAACATTAGGATAATCGATTGAGGTGTAATAAATCAGGCGCACTGTGAACCCTAAACTACTGCTGGATTTTGAACAAAAACCCGGGCCGAGCCCGGAATAGTTTCAATACCGGATTTATGTGTTTTGTTACTAACAGATTATTATTATCTTAAACAGAAATGTTTGCCGTAAATTACGTATTAAATTGAAACCTAGTTTTTGTGTAGTTTAATTTAAATTATAAAACAATAAAAGTGTTTAAAAAAAGTAACAAAAAACACATAGGTACCTATATAAAATTTCATAAATGATTATAGAAATTATTTTATTTAGATTTATTTTGACTATAGTTACAACGCGATATGTCACTAAACCTTTAGCAAAGTTTAAAGAATATACAGGTGTCCCACGGGAAGCTGTTGAATTGAATCAGCTGTCATTTTCAATGGATGCAGTTATTGAAAAAACAAAGATTGCGTTAAAAATAGCAGAGTCTGCCATTTTATTCGAGATATGGTAGAAGCAAGTTCGTGCGCATCAAAATGAATAATCTTAATTTTCCTCTCGAAATGTGCTTCTTTTCGAGAGGAAAAGTATTGTTAAGAGTGAAACCATAGTGCGCCAACTTTGTGCCAGTGACCCAACTATGTGCCACTGCTGATTTCGGACAGAAAGAACTCTCTAGCGGAATAGGTTGTTGAGATAAAGCTTCCAAAAAAATACGTAGGGCAGCTCTGACATGCGAGAAGTGAACTTCCACATTCCCAACCTTATCACTCTTATCTTGTGAATACGAAAAATATTTTGGTGATAGTGTTGTTTTTCCAGTTTTCCAAATCTTCGGGGAAGTCTCCTCTGGAATACATATTTCGGATTTTTTTGATTCATTGTAAGTTTATGATTCTATACTATTAAAGGTGAAATAACCGAATCGGCGATTTCTCAAGTTGTTGTATTTACTTGTAGTACTAAGGTTTTCAAAAAATTAGAGAAACGTGTGACAACCTTGTGCCATTTGTTCTCATCACTGAATCCGTATTATTTCAATAGTTTTCGTGATTTTCGTTGTTTTTCTCGGACTAAGGTACTGGCACCAGTCTTGTACACATTAAGAGCAAAGTATACTGTTTGTTTTTTTTTTGGGGCGGGGGGGATTGATGGGCTTCTTTTTTGTAATTCTCATGAACTCATGTTACTAATTAATGAAACAACTACCTCTTTATTAAATAAATTTACCAAAGTCCGCAAATAAAAGAATCGTAAAACAATGTAAATTAGATGCTATGAATATATAACAATTAATAAATATATTACATTAATAATTAGGACAGGGCCGTTGTATGTTTCTATAAATAAATATAATTTTTTTTTAATAAAAATTGTTTGATAATGAATAGGTAGGTACTCGTACATATGTTAAACAACGACAGTTTTGATATTGATGTTAACTAATTAAACTAAACTTTAATCTTAAATAATTAGGTCAGGCACGTATTAGGGAGAATTTATAGTTAATATTTTCGAGTAAAAATTGTATGAAAATGAATATGATTTTTATTCATTCTAAAAAATTGTAAATATCTCGGTTTCTATGCAAGATAAAGGGTTGTTTTCCCCCCAAAAAACCCCTCTCCGTAGTATTTTTTCCGCCGGATCGAATGATTCTTATCACAACTCTTTATATGTAACAAGGGATGAAATATTAAATTATAATATTTTTATTATTTTTATTCATTATACAAAATCGTAAATATCTCGGTTCCTATGCGAGATAGGGGGTTGTTTCCCCCCCTAAAACGCCCCTCTCCTGTAGTATTTTTTCCGCCGGATCGAATGATATAAATCACAACCCTTTATATGTAACGGGGGATGTAATATTAAATTTTGATACATTTTTTACTTTTTATTATACGAAATTATAAATACTCGTATCTATCATTAATTTTTCTTTTCTTTCTTATATATTTTTGATAAGATCATTTCAAAATTTTCGTTAATACGGGCCTGTCCAAATTACTCAATATTATAATTTGGTTTAATTATATCAATTAAACAACTTTCTTGAATTATTCATAAATTAGATACGTTGTAAGCAGAGTTGGGAATCAGACGATTAATTTTTTTAGTCGATTGAAAAATTGACGAATAACGAATAAACCGCACATTATTCGCAACTAACGAATACAAATATAGTTATTCGTAATCACGAGTACTCACGAATAACGATTGATTAGTTTTTATTCGTAAGATCTTCGAATAACGCATAATCATTCGTTAGTTTCAGATTATTCTAACTAAAAAATTACGAATGAACTATTACTACCTGTACTTTGGCGTAATAATATAATTATGATGCATGATGGGGGTTATTGTCACTTCTTGAATTAATTTTTTTTTAAGTCCAGACACGTATTTAGTGATATTTTAGACCCGTATTGTTAAAATAACAAATAATACACATATACTAAATAGAAACCTTGCTTATAATTTAATAAATTTAAAAAAAATTGTACAGAAGAGTATTGAGTGATATTTGAGGCCCGTGTATTAAATTAATTAATAAACTCACAACTCGCCCCCTGTCACAGATGAAGGGTTGCAACTGGTTTCATTCGATCCGGCGGGAAAAATACTTCGGGATTCTAGGGGATTGGGGGGCAAAACAACCCTCTATCTAGCACAGGAGTCGAGATATTTACGATTTTCTGTAATGAATACCATAAGTAGCGAAACAGAGAAAATTTCAATATTTACAATAAATACAGCATATAAACATAAGAAAATTTTTAATTTAAAATTATAATTTTTTTTTTTTTAAATAAAATTTATAATTTTCTTAACAAAAGTAGTAAATTTAAATATATTTTTTAAGATAAAGTACTAATTGATATACTATTCCATTTAAAATTTTTGAATTATTCCTAATTGAAGTTTTGAATTTTTGACATGTCGCGTATGACACTTTAAATTATCCAAATCTCAAATAATCATACATCATTAGAAAGATCGTTATTTCTAATTTTAAAACAAATTTTAAAAATAAAATTGCATTAATATTTAACGAAACTAGAGCAATTTTAGTAAAACCCTAAAATTTAAGATCAAGTCGCCATATTTTCTAAACAATTGAATGTATGAAAACTTTTTTCTTACAAAAGTTTCTTACTTTTTTATGATCTTAAAAATTATCTACTTTTGGATATACCGTTCCATTTGATTTTGCTGAGAAACGGGCATGTACCCCTCAAACTATCCCCCAAGGAGGAGTTTTAGGGGGTTGAAAACATTTTCCTGAAATTCTTTAGGGTCGATATATAAGTAAATTTTTTATCATAAAACTCTATCTTCAATAGTTTGGGCGTAAAACATAGTGGACGGGTGGTCTGGAACACCCGGTATAGATCTAATTTATATCTATTTTTTGGCGTTTGATTCGTTCAAATATCTGTCAGTTTCTGAGAAAAATATATTTGTCGTTAAAAGTTCTTACCCCCATATCTGCCTTATAAGTGAAAGGAGAGATATAAAATTACTTGTAGGAATACTTCAGACTATTAGTTATATGTATTTAAAAGGTTAAATTACGTCCATAGCCGTCAGTCCATTTTTTATATGGTAAGCTGGTTAGACCCTTTATTATACATGCGATATAAAAAAGTATAAATTTTTCCCTCGTGTAATGAACCCAGAAAAACCAAATTAAATTCTAACCACCGGTACACGAATCGACAATGATTTTAAATATTTCATTCCCTTGTATAATAAATTCATAGCGATCGATAAACCCAAACAAAACTCACCGATTTCTAAAAATAAAGCCCCGTAAACGTGTGTTCCAATTCGAGAGTAAGACTACAAAAAATACGATCGATTTTTATAACTACTCGAAGGTCAAGGAAGCAGTATCATTGACAAAGTATGAGTACAATGGCGGCTCTCTGTTGGGTATTCATTTTTTATCTAGAAAAGAATCTGAATTTCTAGAAAATTTAGTTATAAATAAAAAAAAGGCCAAGTGCGTGTTGGGCACATGATAGGTTTCCGTAGTCAATACGATTTATAAACAAGAGTTATTTCAGTTTTTTTTATAAACTATTCTAACTACAGTGTTCGTTATAATTTTCATTGAAAGTACTAACTAAAAGCTACATTCTAGATTTTTTTTTTAGATTTTTTGCATCGATAGTTTAGAAAGTAGAAGAGGGGAGGGGACGCTCTGATAACGACATTTAAATGCAAATATATCGTGACTGAACAGTTAAAATCAAAAGGTCATATAACATTTTTTTGTTGCATTTTGGGAGACGTATCTAAAGATACCTCAATCAATGGGGTGTGAAAAAAAAATTTGAGTACAATTTTCAGTCTATGAGAGGGGGTCCAAAATAATTTTGACAGTGTTCGTTATAATTTTCAGTGGAAGTACTAATTAAAAGCTACATTCTCGAATTTTTTCTGATTTTTTGAATAGATAGTTTAGAAATTAAGGAGGGGGGAGGGACGCTATGATAACGACATTTAAATGCAAATATATCGTGACTGAAGGATTAAAATCAAAAGATCATTTAACATTTTTTGTTGTATTTTAGGAGACCTATCTAATGACATCCCACTCAATGGGGTAAGTGAAAAAAAATGTGAGTTCACTTTTCAGTCTATGGTAGGGGGGTCCAAAATAATTTTGACAGTGTTCGTTATAATTTTCAGTGGAAGTACTAATTAAAAGCTACATTCTCGATTTTTTTCAGATTTTTTGAATATAGTTTAGAAATTAAGGCAGGTGGGGACGCTCTGATCACGACTTCGAACGCAAATATATCGTGACTGAAGGGTTAAAATCAAAATGCCATATAACATTTTTTATTGCATTTTAGGAGACCTATCTAAAAATACCATACTTAATGGATTAAATGATTTTTTTTTAATATACTTTTCAGTCTATGGAAAGGGGGTCAAAAAATTATTTTTTTCAAAAATCTTATCATTACTGTTTATGGGTTTGCAGTCATGGTCCGTATACCAAATTTCATCTTAATCGGTCTAAAATTTTTGAGGACGGACGGACATGGGGAAAGTAGTTTACTAGTTTTCTACGGAAAACTAAAAATGGTCAAATTAGTTATTGTTGTATTTTAGGGGTTCATATTATTTTTGGTATATTTAGGAAATAGAAATCTAAGTATTTTTTTAAATGTAGAATTTATGAAAATGACCATTTTTAATGATTTTTATTTTGATTTCGAGGCTTTTAGGTCATAAATAAAATAAAATAGTTATATGACATATAACATTATTTATTTTAATAAACGTTTCGTCTTGTTGAAGACTTCATCAGTATCTGGTTAATAACAATGATAAATATACATATTTCTATTTACTATTTAACAATCGGAATATTTCCAAACATTTCTCATGGAATAAATAAAGATATATAAATATAATAATTTGACTGATGCTGATGAATGATGATTTTACTGATGAAGTCTTCAACAAGACGAAACGTTTATTAAAATAATATAATATATCTCATAAATCAAAATAAAAAATATTTTTTAAAATATAGTTGCCGGATTTATTTGGTAAAATTAGGTATATTTGAAATATGTAGTAGGCATCAGTTATTGTGTTCACTGGATAGTACAATAAACCGCTAAATCTGCTCAATTTCCAAACAACTAAATTATATAAATAGGTAATAAAATTAATGCATTGTGCATTAGTCAATCTATTTGTGTTTTGTTGCTGATTTTTTTTAACATTACTTTATTGTATACTTATTGTTAGTACATTTCAAGGCTTTATAGTAAACTTTATTTAAAATATCAGGTAATTGGTAGTGTTTAGACTGAAAAAAAAATTGAAACAAATATTCGGTTAATAGAATCAATGCTTATTAGTAGACATTGGAAAAATAGTTTTTCAACTATTGCGAAAAATGCAACTATTGTAATTTTTATTACATATCTCCATCGATTTCAGAAAACTGGTTTGATTGAACCCAATTTGAAATAAACTATTTGCAACTATTTTACCTTTCCAACTATTTTAAAACTATTTGTCTTTTTTTATCTAACGTTTAAAATTTTGTATTGAAAAAAAGTCATAAAGACAAAGTTTGAAATAATTCTAATTATTAATATTAATTTTTTTCAAAAAAATATTAAGTATACAGGTTTATAGATAGATAATAAACATAATATATATTTCTTGCGATTTCCTAATAATTATGAGTTTTATTCATACAATTCTTTCTAGATTTTTTTACTTTTATATATTTTTATAAATACATTTTGTCTATTATACAGTTATTTTTTAATAGATAGTTATGTTGTGTTTTTACATATTTATTTGTTTATTTTTTTTTTAGCTTTTAAAATCTATCTAGAATCGACCATGACATGTTTTCCTCGAAAATTTCGGATTTGACACTTTTTACTAATACGTTGATTTCACTAATTTATTAATTAAATCGAAAAAAAATTTATTATTGTATAAAAACTATTTTGATTAAAAAAAACTATTTGCCAACTATTTTACAGAAAAAAAATCAACTATATAGTAACTATTTCATTTAAAATAACAACTATTTTTCCAATCTCTACTTATTAGATCAAAAACTCATGGGATAAACGTAATCTCACAATCAGTTTAACAGTAGTCAAAAAGTAGTATTACAATATAATGATAATTAATACAATAAAACTACTCAAACCCCCTCTACTAGCAAGGCCATTGTATATACACAACCATGATCAAGTCATTGTGAGTATCTGAGGTAGGAGGGGGCACATATAGTTTGATTTACCAGCAGTGCTGGCGGGGAGCGGGACATGAGGGAGACTACAGTGAACCAAAGAAGGTGTAGCACAGGTGATGCAAGGTAAGCTGACGTCACTTGACTTAGCACTCGACAGACCTTGCTTACTGTAGATGAACATAACAATAGAGATCGTACAATATAGTAGAGTGGAACTAAATAAATTATAGATAATAACATACTCGACATTTTTTATCGGAAACATTTTTTTCTTATTTCAAAAATAATTCGAAAATTCAAAAATTTACAAGAGTAAACATCCGTTTTCAGTTATTACGTTAAAAAAAATCACTTGTTATATAATGTAGAGAATAGAAATTTTTTTAATAAAATAAGAAACACGTATATTATTCACTGTTAGGATTACGTATAAGAAAGTCTCGTGGTTCCCAAGGCAGATATTTTACTTCATACCCAACTTTCGGTAAATTTATGACAATCTTCCAAGTATTATAATTAATAAATTTACTTCTGTGATTTTGTAGATCTATGCTCAATGATCTCATAATTTGTTTAAAATATGAAATGAATTTAAACATTAAACAATTAATAATGTAACGCATTTTTTCAAAGGTATCTATAGTTAAAGCTCCATAATCTATTTAGTCCTGGACTCTGATTAACCACGGCCTGTGTCTAAGCATGATGATTAGATAAAACAATCTCACACACTTAGGGTAGGAAAAAGGTTAGGTCGTAAAGACATTAACAACTTTTTCACTCACTATGACCTTTTAATTTACCCGTTCTCCACGTTTGTGAGCTTGAAACTTATTTATGTTTGTATGTTTTTTTTAATGCTCGTTCCATATTCACTATTTTTCTAGATTTAAAAATTTAATATTATATATTTACATTTTCTCATATTTAATTTAGGATCAATTAAACATTAATAAATATGTATATTCTTTTGTTACGCACGTTTCGAGCAATAAATCGTGGTCTTCTTTGGAAATGAAAAAAATAATTAAGATCTAACTTAACCTAACATATAAGTAATTTATTGTGATAGGTAGGGATATTATGAAAATACAAAACTTAATAAATGTATTTATTGAAAATATAAATTTAAGAAGAAATATCTGTCTTGGGAACCACGGGACTTTCTTATACGTAATCCTAACAGTGAATAGTATACGTGATTCTTATTTTATTAAAACATTTCTGACAAACTAACAAGATAGAATAAAATGAATAATATAGGTAATATTATTCTCTCCATTATATAAAAAGTGATTTTTTTAACGTAATAACTGAAAACGGATGTTAACTCTTGTAAATTTTTGAATTTTCGAATTATTTTTGGAATAAGAAAAAAAATGTTTTAAATAAAAAATATCGAGTATGTTATTATCTATAATTTATTCCCAATACATTTTTTTCCAGCATTTATGATTTAGCCAGAAATAATTTTTTTATGTAATTATTTAGATTCACCTACACTGTTCACTCTCAGTATTACGTATAAGAAAGTCCCATGGTACCTACGGCAAACACATACACTGTTCAATCTCTTTAATACGTATAAGAAAGTCCCATGACACTCATATTTCTCCTCTGTTATGAACCATTGAATTATAATAAATTTTTTTTTTCAAAAATTCGTTTTTACGAAAAAATGAATAAAACATAAATTATAGATAATGATATTATCTACAATTTTTAACTTGACCATTTTTCTATTTCGCACTGTTTCTGAGTAATTCGAAAAATTCAAAAATCGACGTAGGTAAACATCCGTATCCGGTTAAAAGATCGTTTTTAAAAATAGAACGTTTTCTTTCCAGATAAAAATTAATCTTAAATATAAAATTTCACTTTCCACGACTTGTCGTATTTGAGTTACAGCGCTTACAGACAGACAGACAGGCGAAAATAGTCAGAATGGATTCAGGGAAGGTCAAAATGGATAATTCCATCAAAATCCGAATTTCGAAAAAAATCGGCTTCACTATACTTACTTATACTATATGTATATTTCATATACATGGTATAAGAAAGTAAAAATATTAAGATCTACCCTAACCTAACATATAAGTTATTTATTATGATAGGTTGTTTTTTTATGAAAATACAAAACTCAATAAATGTATTTATTGAAAATATAAATACAAGAAGAAAAATTATTATTTTATTAAAACAATTACAAAATTTAGTATGTGAAAAATTATAATTTTGCCTCCACCCAGTATTATTAATAGAAATTATTAGATAATATTAATATGATGAATGATTTACTAGTCAGTATCGAAAATCTCAAAACGAATTCAAATATTTACAAACAGTTACATGATAAGAATCCACTTATAACTTACATAAATGCTGAGACTGATGAAAGTGGTGTACCTTATCTACTTTACGTTCTTATGTCTATGGGCAATGTGAAATACCTTACATTTCATGGCAGTTGACTCAGATTATTGCATTCAGTCTAGAGTTGTCCCGTTTTAGTGACACCGCGCTTAACAAAGTTTCTTACGTTACTAATGTTTTGTTATTCGTATAAAACTTTAATTCATTATACTGGATTATTTAAAAATATACGTTTTCTGTGAAGTTTTATTTATATTTTTATTTAAACTTATCTTCAAAAGAATTTATGTGGAAATATTTACTTATACAAATAAATGCTTCTGCGATAGATGAATGTTAAAGTGTTTTAATTTTTGTTTTGTTTATAATTAAGTGAAATTTATTTTGACGTATATTAATTTAACAGTGTTTTGTAATTATGTATTAATGTAATTTTTAAAGATAATACAAAATGTTTTTGTTTAATATTTTATAATCTGGATTATAAAAAATAATATGTGACGTGTTTTTAATTTCAAATATTTAATATATGTTTCTCGAGTAATAAGATAATAATTGTTTATTTAAAAATAATATAAGATGAAGTAATGATATTTAATTAAAAATTCAATATCTTTAATTTGCTTGATCCTTAAAAATGTAAACGTTTTTCTTTCTTTCCGAATGTGTACAGCGTGAAATATAATAATAGATTTGATTCGTAATTATGGTCTAAAAATAAATGCAAGTAAAATTTATTATAAAAATAGAAAATTTCCATTTTCAAAATAGATATTACATCATAGTAAAAAAAATTGTTTTAATAATCAAGTGTATTTAAAATGAACTTAATTTAATAATTCATTTTAATTTTAATGAAATGAAATACGTACATTTTTTTAAAACCTCCATGTAGGTTAATTTACAAACAACAAAGAAAATATCTGAAATAACGCGAAACAGGCACGCATAGCAAAAAACAATAGACACTAGAGATACAAAAACATATCTAACGTACATAATAAATAATAATATTACATAACAGAGTTGTAAAAATGACTATAAAATGAATTGACTCATTATGAGAAAACGGTTGATTTGAAATCGGTGACTAATCATGGATACAACTATAAATACCATCAAGTGAAACACAAAACAACAAGTTGGCAACAATGCTGCACACTGTAATGCAATCGTGTAATATAAGTAAGTCAATTTACTTTTGTTTTGTATTATTGTAAACGTTACAGGCGTACAATTCTGGGTTCGTTTGCTCTGGAAGTCAACTTAATTTAAAAAATGGATAACCTCTGATTTTTTTGTACAATTCAATTCTTTAGTATTTAAGGAACATTTTAAGACCAAAAAGAAAAAAAATCACCTTGGCGCTTTTTTAATAATTCATAAAACAAAAAAATACATAAATTGTGTGCAGGTCAGAACGCGATTTTTTGTATTATTTATTGTTTATTAATTTTTTACTCTACAAAATAAAAAAAATAAAAAATATAACATTATTGGGATTGAACTCGGGACCCATTGTTTAAAGATCTTTTATAATTTTTTGTAAATTTTGAAATATAAACTAAACGGTATTTTATATCGAAAAATCACAAGAGATACAATAATTTTCTTTTATTAAGGGGATTCCAAAACATATTTTATATTACCAATCCGATAATTAATACCCGAGATATTAATTGTTTTCAATTTTGAACGGCCGCCATTTTGAAATTCATTAAGGAATTCCGCTAACTAATGAACTTAACTGAGGTATTTACAAGATCGATTTTGCTACCAAGTTTCAAAAAGATCGGAAGAATACCTGAAAGGCTAGAGAGTTCGCAAGAAAAGGTCTTATAATAAAATTGAAAATAGTTCTTATCTCGAGTACTAATTATGGGATCGATAATATCAAATATGTTTTAGAATCGTCTTAATAAAACCAAATTATTGTATCTTATGATTTTTCGATATAAAGTACCGTTTGGTTGATATTTTAAAATTTACAAAAAATTATTAACAAATCTTGTAAACTAAAAGTCCCGAGTTCGAATTCCAATATATATTTATTTTTTATTTTTTCTTGTAAACTAAGGGTCTCAAGTTCGAATCCCAATATTTTTATTTTTTATTTTTATTTGTTTGTCTATTATGTAGAGTAAAAAGTTAACAAACAATAAATGCTAAATAAAATTTGCGTTATAATTCTGCATACGGTTTCTTATTTTATGAATTATTAAATAGAGCGCCAATGCGATTTTTTTCTTTTTGGTCTTAAAGTGTTCCTTAAATACTAAAGAATTGAATTGTACAAAAAAAATCAGAGGTTATCTATTTTTTAAATTAAAGTTGGCTTCCAGAGTACAGTGTTAGGTTAAAGGTGGTAAATTGGTAATATGTTTAATTGGGAAACTTTATAAATAGTTTCTTTCATTTATTAAATATATTAAATTCTTCAGCAAATTCTTCATTTTTAATAAGAACTGTACACAAAACTTAAATCAATACATTAATTAAATGTTGTCTTCCTAAAGCTTATTTTCCCAGAGAATATTTAAGGGCAGAAAACAGTAAACGTTTATTAGGGATAGGGATACTTGTATAGCTACGGAACTGCTTATAATTTTTATCTGTTAAAAGTTTAAAATTGATGATCAAAGTGCTAAAAACGTATTAATTAATCATTTATATAGAAATATAATTCTTTCTTAATTCCTTATCGTCGAAGGCCTTACAATAAGCCGGAAGCTTCATCAAACAGCAGCTTGACATTTTATTAATACTGATTAATTAAATAAATGGATCGAATGTATTACTGACGATCATAACAATTTTCGTTGTTTAAGGTTACTGACATGAAAATTTAATCTATAAAAATAACAATTCGATTTAAGTGATATGGGACAATGTGCTTAATAACTTTTAATATTAATCATAAAGTTATATTAGAATGTAATGTATTATTTAAAAATGTCTACTAAACATAATATGTACGAGTATATTGTTTCACTTTTATAACGAATTTCATTATGTTTACCATTTCATCATAGTATGTTATATTATCTCCTTATACACTTCTTAGAAAAATGAGTTTATTGTAATTGTAGAGGTAAAGGTGGTATTATGGGCACTCATTTTGTTTTTTTACAATAAAAAGTACAGTAACTCTTCAATCAATCTGAAAATTGAAAGAAAGCATACTGTGACATTTGGTTATCACATAATGTTGTTATTTATGTCATAGGCCTACTACTTAATGAGCTAAAAAAAAATTAAACTAAGTACTCTTCGAGAAAATTCCGAGTTGTGCTGGTAATATGGGCACCATGGTAAATACCGAATTAAAACTAATTTTATGGTACAAAACAAAGTTTTATTGTGAAAAATTACAAAAAATGGATTTTTTTTTGGGTGTGAAGGGGGGGGGTAATTATGTACTTAAGTATATTTTTTTGATAAAGTACTTGTATTTGTATTTAAGTACATTTTTTCCAATGTACTTGTACTTAAGTGCATTATTTTGTAAAGTAATTGTACTTGTACTTAAATACATTTTTTTGTACTTATGCACAGCTCTGTTATAGAAGTCGTAATGGACATCATAAACACGCAGAAACAAATCTTTTTCTAAAAATATCTAATTAAGAAAAAATAAACAATGGTATTTTGCAACGTCCTGTATACATTATTATATACACAACACGCAGTGCATGCCGATTCTATAATAGTCGTAATGAAAATGCCAAAGCGCCAGAGACATATGAACTTGTTTTGTTTATATCGGTTTGGAGAGCACGTGTTTCTATTTCGGGATGTCGAGTATGGTTTTATTAACCTCTCGCAATCATCGCCACTGTATGATAAGTGCATGGACACTGCATTTGTATCAGTGGTACTCAACTTATCATTAAATATTCATCTTTTCCTATATTGCAATTCCATATTAGCAGTGTTTTGAAAGATATTGTTTTTGATTTTTATATAATTATTAAATATATATGCACAATTTTTATTTCACATTTATTTTTTACTAATTGTGCCCGCGGCTTCGTTCGCGTGGACTACGGAATTAGTTAGATTAGTTATTAATGTAATAATAACTTATCAACACCTAAATTACCTAACAAAAACGAAATAAATTTGTTCTGTTTCAATTTAAAAGTTAATTATTGAAAACAATATAAATAATTGACGATTAAGCACCCTCCTACCCCACGCTCCGACACGTGTCGACTTAAGTTCGCGCGAATAATATGTTATCGTATGTATATTTCATGTTATTTCCTAACATTAAATTCGATAAGGATTAATGTTTTGCAGATCAATTTTAATTTTCTTTATAACAGAAAAGCAGTCATTGTGGCTTAAATATAAAAGATACGGTGTCGCGGACTTTATTTTAGATCTTTTGACTCAATTCTTTACTACATTATTTTGTTCAATATTTAACGGTTTAGACCATAGGTGTCCAACCTTTTGAACCTTTTGGGCCGCATAGAATAAACCCAATCTACCAAGGGCCGCACATGACCCCCCCCCAAAAATGTTCAGTGTTCTAAAAAAAAACGTGTTTTGAAAAAACATCAGTTCAAAATACCTTAAAAAAATTTTGCTCAATGTATTTATTTCCCCCCCCCCCCTTTTTCTTACTACCCGACTGGAATCTGACCATGGACTTCGAAGATACGCCACTCAAAAGAGGAAAATAAAAAACTTAATTTTAAGAAAAAAAGAGATTGGAAAAATAGTTTTTCAACTATTGCGAAAAATGCATTTATTGTAATTTTTATTACATATCTCCACCAGTTTTCAGAAAACTGGTTTGATTGAACACAATTTGAAATCAACTATTTGCAACTACCTTTCCAACTATTTTTAAACTATGTATTTGCGACACTTTTTACTGCTTCGTTTACACGAATTATTATTAAATCGTAAAAAAAACTGTTTACCAACTATTTTCCGAAAAAAAATTCAACTAGTAACTATTTCGTTGAAAATAACAAATATTTTTCCAATCTCTACTAATAATTAAATTCATCAGTTTTTGAAATCAGTGCCAAGCTAATAAAAAACTTTTTAATAAAGAAAAAAAAGAAAATCGACTTCAAAAATTGTTAAATTTAATTATTAGGTATACATTTCAGTATTTCTGGGTTTTTTAAGTCTATTATTTTTGTTTATTTTTTAATTTTTGAAAGCTAAATCTGCCAACCAATTAGGATCTTCCAAATAAGGTACCTCTAGTTTTTCTTTTTGATTCTAATAACATTGTATTTTATTTTTTAAATCGTAGAATCCTTTTAGCGTTGTGTTATGTGTTATATTCATTATTATTATAAGATTTTTTTTTAACTATCCGATAAGGGCCGCACAAAGATACTCGCGGGCCGCGGGTTGGACAAGCTTGGTTTAATTATAGAGCGCGCTGGCGGCAAACTTTTTTCTGACTTGATTTACTATTATCGTCACTGCTTATTCCTTATGTTACCAAATGTAACAAAATATATTCTAATATCTGACCAAAGAACATTTATGAATTAAAAAAAAACATACATATATTGGATAAGTGGTTCTCGAGTGATAAGCGCACTAACAGACAGACAGAAATTCCATGAATCAACCAATCAACGCTCGTTGTTCACTGTTTTTGGTCAGTCGTGAACGTGACCAATATGTTTGTTTTTATATTAATTAAGAACATGCATAATGTATAATAGGTATTTCAAAGAAAAAAGTTAAATTTTGAAGGGATTATTGAATGAAGTTTTAAAACACGAAAATTTGTATGGTTTTTAGGGTTCCGAAGAAACCCTATTAATCTCGCTTTGTCGTCCGTCCGTCCTTTTCACTCAAAGCTAAATAGCTCGTAAACTTATAAGCTAGAAACTAGAAATTTTTACTGAACCTGTAAAATGATGCCCTCTAATAAAAGATGTATAAATTTATTAAAAAAATAATTTTTCAGGGGGGCACTAAGGCACTAAGGAACTAAAGCTAGGTAAAAAAAAATATTTTTTTATACCAAGGCATGTGGCATGTTAAAATGTATAACCCAATAAGCGAAATTTGACTCTCCTATTTTATTTCTAAATCAAAAATGGTGCCTGCAGGGAACTTTAAAGCAATTCAAAAAACAAAAAACAAAAAAATGGTATACCAAGAGGTGTGGCATGTCAAAATATACATATCAATTAGTAGAATTTGACTATATTTTTTATTTTTTTTTCTAACTTAAAATGGCGCCTGTAGGGGGCTAAAAGCAGTATTTTATTTTGTCCCCCCCCCCTCTAACTCTGTAACTACCGGCTCAAAAAATCTGAAAAAAATTTGGTAACGAGGTTTTGGTGGGACTACCAACGACAAATACTAAAGTCAACAATATAATTTTAAATTTTTTAATAATAGTGAGGAGTGAAATAGAATTTTAAACTTTTATTTTCATATCTAGGCATGTGGCATGTCAAAATGTACATCTCAATTAGTAGAACATGACCATATTTTTTATTTTTTCTAACTTAAAAATGGCGCCTGTAGGGGGCTAAAAACATTGTTTTATATTGTCCCCAACCCCCTAACTTTGTAACTACTGGCTCAAAAAATCTGAAAAAAAATTGTAATGAGGTTTTTGGTGGGACTATTAAAAGTCAGCAATATAATTTTAAATTTTGGAATAATAGGGAGGGGCGTCATAGAATTTTTCATTTTTATTTTCATATCTAGGCAAGTGGGGTGTCGAAATGTAGGTCTCAATTAGTAGAACATGGCACTTTTTTATATTTTGCACCTGTAAGTGGCTCCAAACAGTCCACGTATTACGTACTTTGGAACCCTTATCGCATACACTCGTGTATGTCTTACCTGAATTATTTCAACTTTCCGTAAACTTTTAGTGCTGGGGCGTGCCCGGGATTCAAACAATACTTTACAAAATAAAATGTTTTACAAAAACTTTTATTGTTAATCAAAGACAAGCATGATCCCAATATTAACAAAAGTATTTAAAGATATCAAGTTCAAATTTTCAGTGAATGTTCTGTATTACAAAATTATTTTCCAATATCAATTGAAAATTTTTAGCTTAGCTTAAAAAGCGTGTTTCCGACTATTTTTTTCAGCGTAGCGGATAAACAAATGATTTATTTTTTCAAAATTAAGGTTGTAGGGAATTTTATAGCGAACAACTTTTATTTGAAACTTTTTTTGTATAATAGGTACTTATTTAGACTGCTATTTAGCAAAAATCAGAAAATCTGAAGAATTTTGTAATTTAACCATTTGAAACTTATTATTATTAATTTAAATCACATTTGTAACAAATACTGTGAGTAGCAAAGCTGTACCTAAAAATTCTTATTTTAGGTATTTTTTAGCCTAGACAGATTTTTCAGATTTTTTTTCTAAATTAACACATTGAAAAACAATTATGTCGTAACAGAAGGGTAAAATTAAAAGGTCATTTGCCATTTTTTGTTGCATTTTAGGAGACCTATCTGAAAAAATGTCAGTACACTTATATTTTTGACAGTGTTCGTTATAATTTTCAGTGATAATTTAAAAGCTACATTTTTTTTAGATTTTTTATATTAATAAAAAATAGAGGGGTGGGGAGCGCTCTGAAAACGACTTTGAACGAAAATATATCGTGAGTCCTAAAACATTTTTGATTGCATTTTAAAAGACTTATATAAAGACACTCTCCAGTGAATGGGATAAATGAAAAAAAAAATTTGAATATACTTTTTGCAACATTTTTTTCTTATTGTTAGTTAAAACTAAAAAAAACTTATTTTCTTTTAAATATGTATATACTTAAATATATACTATATTTTTTTTATTTTCTTGTCTGACAAATCATGTGTTATGTGAAAAAAAACTCTGCATAAACGTCAAAAACAATTTAAATAATGAATCATATTTCCTCGACATAATCATACCCTTCACGGTTAAACTAATTTAAAAAAATTACATTCATTCTCAAAACAATACAATTGTTTTCTCAATAAAATTAAGCTATTATGTTCGAAACAATGCAGAAAGCGACAATTAATAAAATCATAGACAAGAAAACATCTTATTATTTCATCTTTGACCTACATATTTAACATAGTTTGCTAAAAAATAATTAGTTGCTTTCTTTCATTAAAGTATGCGAATCTTATTAATATAAATTTTATATTGAGTAAGTATCTAATTATTTTCTTATTAAAATTGTATTCACATGTACTCAACATGTTCTATGTGTTGTTTTTTCGATATTTAAATTAGTACAGTGAAAATAGCGTTAAATTGATTGTTGATATAAGTATAAGGAAAGTAAATTAATTGTTTCTGGTCGATTAATTACACTTAAATAGCTTGTTTCAACGCATGCCAGTTATTTTTGTTTTCCTTATTAAATATATAATATACCTAACAGTGGCGAGGCGTGAAATTTTTAAAAGGGAAGCATATTTTGTCAATCCTCTCCCTCTTATTAACAAAAACAAACTAGTTATGAAACAAGCTTTTACTTTTTTAAATAAATTCTTATATATTTATATAGTAACTAAATGATTCTACGTCTTATTTTTTTTGTATTTTAGTCGATATTTGTATGACTGCAGAAAATTAAATTTTTTTTTTTTTAGAATTTTAGATTTCGATAAAAGTGTGTTTATTGTATAGAAAATGACGTGAAAAGTTGAAATTTTCAAACCGCAGATCTGTATCTAAAACCGTTCTTGAGATATAGCCTCTCAAAGTTTCAGTTTCAAATTTTGAAGAAAAATGGCCTTTACTAACGGATTTGGAATCAGCGTGTCAAAATCTATATAATGACATGTATATTGTATAATACCTTAAAAAAAAATTCTCGAAAAATCAAAAAATGTTGATTTTTGACCAAAATTTATTTGTCGGATTTTAAAGAATTATACATGTCATTATATATATTTTGACACGCTGATTTCAAATCTATCAACTAAAATCAATTCCGACCACCCATTCAAAAGTTAGGGCCATTTTTCTTCAAAATTTAAAAAAAACTGAAATATTGATAGACTATATCTCGAGAACGGTTTGAGATACAGACCTGCGGTTTGAAAATTTCAACTTTTCACGTCATTTTCTAAACAATAAATGTACTTTTAACGAAATCAAAAATTTTAGTGTTTCTTGCAGTGAACTTTAATTTTCATACAAATATCGACTAAAATACAAGAACATAAGACGTAGAGGTATTATAGTTTTATAATTGAGAGTGTAAATTAATATTAAATGTTATTTTTTACTTTTGGATAAAATGTTTGGATTGCGCATAAAGATGAATATTCTAATAATATTTTTAAATTATTTATTAACTGAAAACACAGATTTGTATTAATTTACCCATAAAGAAAGAGAACCACTGCTTCCCCTGCTTCCATGGACGCTTGACCACTGATACCTAAGTATATTACGAAGATTTACTTTCTTTTCCCGTATTGTAGTAATATTCTAAATTATAAGAACATCTTCTGTTATAAATAATTAATATTTTTTTAGTTGTTTTGATATCAATAATAATCATTGAAATTTTATAAAAAAAAAAAATATGACGTTACATGTTCGTCGTTATTCTTTTCGGGTTTCTAATGAATTTTTTATTTATTTTTATAGTACAGTAAGATTGGAATTTCGTTACCTTAAATATTTGAAAAATAAACCGCATTCTTGAATTCTTTCTAAACATATACTTATACACAGTTATACAGGTAGAATGGTTATATATACCTATAGAGGTTTTATGATACAATGGGGAAGGAAAAAAAAGAAAATATATGGTACTTATATGATCTTCAACGATTTTCGTATAAATTCTGTTTAAGATATATCACAAAATAGGATATTTTTCTGATTGAAGAGTTTGTTAATGATACAAATTGAGAAAATTGGACAATGTTTCATGCTCAGTAAAAATAGCATAAATAAATAAATAAAACTTTTTCAAGATTAAAATCTCTATTTTCAGTATTTTTTGTTAATTTAACATTCATTTATTTTCCGTAATTTTATAATTTTGGATAGGGCGTAGGTCTTAAGTGTATAGTTTCACCTTTTAATTTCTTAATAAAATTTTATCTCGAAAACTTATGCATATATATGTTTTTGTTTATATATGTGAATCTTTTGATATATGAGTATTATTAATTTTTTACCTATAAATGAATCTATACAAATTCTAAAATACTCCAGAAGTATGAATTTTAGAACTAATATTGTTAAACAAGTTTACCAAAATCTTCTTACACAATTTTTTTTAACATATTCTTTTATACAAATAATTTGCTACAACAAAAAATAATAGGTACGTTGTACTGTACATTTATTTTAAGGTGAGTTGTTAAATACATATTATATAAATTATATTTGTCTAAAGGAACCAGTCGGGTTCAAAGACATTTATATTTTAATAAAAAAAAAAAAATATAAATTATATTAGTAGTCCAGTCGTCAGACAACTAAGCTAGAAAAAAATGACGGAGTTAGCGAAAATATTTCTAGCAATAAGTTAAACACATTTGTCTCTAAATATTTAACTATAACATGAACATTTTTGAAATTATTGAAATCAAATAAAAACCATAGCTTACAACATTAAATTTTCTATAGATCCCTTATCGGATTTTTTATATTCGGTTCAGAAGATATTTATATCGGTAGTCTAAAAAAGGGAAGAATTTTCAGTAAAACTTTATGTTACAGAGAACTTTGGTTGCTCATAAATCAAACAGTCTTCAAGATATTGAAATTATATTGAAAGCACTGTACAGAGTGTTATTTATTCTATCAAATACTATAATTTCAATTGAAAATTCGATGAAAATCATATTAAATACAGCAATTAAACGAAACTACATTTTTTGCGTAATTTCCAAAATCGACGTCATTATGTGATTTTTTCGCGTGCTCTATTTTATCAACTTTTAATACTATGTAATTTTTAAAAAGACCATTTTATTCAGAATTTAATCAGTTTTAATATTTATAATAACTAATATTATCCTAAAATTAACAGCTCTCGAGTTTTTTTTAAATAAGTGATTATCGACAGCTTTGTGAGCCTCTAGAAAGTTATGCACCCCCCTTCGAAGGGGGGTAAAAGTTACTGTCATGTTTTATACATCGAAATCTACCAATTTTTCGAAAAATACTCCGTCATTTTTTTCTATGCTCAATATATTATTTTATATTTATATGCGCTCAATCTCATGAACGTTAAATGTATAAAATATTGCCTATGACCAAAGGCTGTAGCCGGATAGCAATGTAAAATCGACCTCAACACGGATTTCGCTAATTTTTATTGTGAATGTTGCTTTTTGTGTGAGCATTCTCATGCCCAATTATTAGCCTCTAAAAGTTGATAGTTTTCGAAAAAAAAATTATTCTCAATTTTTAAAAAATATTTTTTTTTACGAAATTTTGTTTGGATTAAGTTGAAACTATGGTACAATGTGCATATCAGTAAATATTTTCAAGAAGCTACGCATACTCTATCAAGTAAAAATTTGTTTTTGAAATTTTGAAAAAAAAAATTTTTTGGGTTGTAATTGAACGACATCTTCAGAGAGTTCATGAAATAATCTTCATACTTTAGTATTATATCCTACAAAGTCTGAAAAGAATCGAAGTGGTACAATATACTTAAAAAAAATTTAAATCAATAGAACTCAATATTAAAATGTTATAGAAATAATGTAATATAAAAATAATATAAAAACAGTTATTTAAATAAAATTAATTCGAAATATTCAATAAGAACGCTTCTGTCTCCCACTGCCCGTTTGTCATACTGTCTTGGACATACATGCATTTCTTATGATGATACACATAGAGTCCTGACCACTTTACATGATATTGAGCAGCTTCTTGAAAATATTATCTGATTTGCACCTTTTCAACTTCTATATTATACTGTAGTTTGAACTTAATCCAAAAAAAAATTCTTAAAAAATATATTTTTGAAAAATTGAAAATAATTTTTTTTTTCAAAACCTATCAACTTTTAGAGGCTAATAATTGGACATGAGAATGCTCACACAAAGAACAACACTCACAATAAAAATTAGCCAAATCCGTGTTGAGGCCGATTTTACATTGCTACCCGGCTACAGCCTTTGTAGAAAATTTTATGATCTACAAATAATTACTGCAAATGTCATGTAGAGCAAAGGAAACGAGATATTTACAAAAAACCTGTTTTTGCGACCTTTGACCTTGAATATCTTGACTCGCGTACATGAGATTCTAGGAGACATTGAGCCAACTTATAAAATGTCAAAACAAAGATTTATACAAGTTTGTAGCTTCTTATCTTTCATTCCGAGGTTTACCACTTTTTTCACCTTATATGATTTTACTATAGACATTATGCTTAATGAGTTATCACATATGAAATTATCCAAGCATGTAGCACTGTTATGTGTTATACGTGTCGGATTATTTATGATTAAAGACATCCCTTAGGATAAAAATACATTTTTAACGGTATCAGTCATTCCAGTGTCATTTAAAATGTTTATATTAAAGTCCCCACACTTTCTTGTGACCATTAATGCATTTGTCTAATAACAATGATACCTTGACGTAAAAAACATCAAGATCTCCCTCAGGGGGCCTGTATATGGATATCATTACTCACCGATAATCATTGAGCTCAATGACATTGTTATATTTCACAATGTTTATCAGTGTTTAAAGAGTTTGCAAAATTAAAAGGTTGAAAACGAATATTGTTTTTTGTATATGTTACCGGCAATGTATGAAATACGGCATTCTATAGAATTCCTAGGTATTCTATAGAATGCCTAAAATCACCAGGCAATGTATGAAATGAATTTAATTATATACATTTCCTAGGCATTCTATAGAATACCTAATTGATAGACGGCAATGTATGAAACATAAATAGGGTGAATCGATTAATTTTGGTCCAGGTACAGATGTTGCCTTACTTTATGTTGTAAAATATTGATGCAAATATAGAATTTAAAAATCTTGGTTCATTCTCAATAGCTGTAGGTAGGTTTCTAGATTACAATTAAGTATTGTCGGTACAATACTGATTTATTTATCAAAATAAACATTTTATATTTACGTGTTATATAATAGAAAAATGTCCAGTAAAGTAGCACAGTGATCTCGGAAACGGCTGTATAAAAAAATACGCAAGTTTTTTTATTGGTCCGACGAAAAATTGCTGTCATTTTAATTCGACTGAATTTTATTAAACTTTTTTTCTTGCGTTCGTCCAGTGAAAAATTAATAGTATGTAATTTTAATCCGATTTCCGGCTCTATCAGAATTTTTTTTACAAGAATATTTATTGTGCTGAAAATTAAAATAATATATTTTGATAACTAAAATAAAGTGAGAATAGAAAAAAATATAGGTATAAAAAAATATTATCTGTCACCTCGATTAAAATGTATTTTTTTATTTTTTATTTATTTATTTTTTAATATGGGATTGCACATTTCCAGACGATTAGGGTGTTGAAATAAAAAAAAATATTGGGGACATTTCTCTTATTTAAAAAGTACTAACGCCACGGTCGTACCTATTCGTTTTATAAAAAAATCATATTTATTTCAATTTTTTAACAATAATAATGAAGCATTTATAGATACATATTATAGGTTAAACCTTTAAACTAGAAATATATTTTTGAACTTTTTATTAAAATATGACTCATTAGCAATTAAAAAAAATATGGTGTAATTTTGAATTGTGTAAGATTCCAATAATGTTTCCTTGTTATTTTAACATAAATATAAAATAATACGCGTCTGAGCTAATATTTAATGTAGTAAATTACATAATATCAAAAGTTTATGATTTTTTTCTTGAAAATATGTTCTTTTATTTTTTTAACGTGTTATTTTTTTTATGTTAACGATCAGAGCCCCAAATTCCACTTAACACGTGTCTGGACATAAATTTAATTTAACAGATTAAATAAAATTTTAAATTCCAATATTATTTCAATAAATTTGTGATTTTAATATTAAGGCCTTTAAATCTTACTTAAAACCTGTTAAGACTATTTTTTCCGATAAATTATATCTAAGTTTTATACAATGTTCATGTGAATCTGTTATTTTTACAATAAGGGCCTTAAATATTACTTAATACGCGCCTGGTCTATTATATTATTAATTTTAGTTGATTACATAATATTTAGTGTTAATGGATTTGTTTTTGGAAATATGTTTATTACCGTTTAGAGCTCAAAATCTCACTTAATACGTACCCGGACAAACATTTGACTGAATTGATTATATAATATTTAAGGTTCCAATATTGTTTCTGTGAATTTGTTATTTTAACTGTAAGGGCTTTAAATCTTACTTAATACAAGTCTGGACTAATATGATATTGAATGTTCAAATACATACATAGTATCTAAGTTATATACAATGTTTATGTGAATTTGTTATTTTTACAATAAGGGCCTTAAATATTACTTAATACGCGTCTTGCCTAATATTAATTTTAGTTGACTACATAATATCTAGTGTTTATTGATTTGTTTTTGGAAATATGTTATTTTAACAGTAAGGGCCTTAAATCTTACTTAATACACGTTTGGACTAATATGTTATTGAATGTTTAAATAATATCTAAGGTTTTTATTTTAATTATTTTAAATCATACGTAATATGCGTCTGAACTAATATTTTATTTTATTTATTATAATAAATATCAAATGTTATACTATTGTTTATGTGGTTTTGTTATTTTAACAATGAAAGACCTAAATCTTACATAATATGAATTTGGACTTTATAAAATTAATTAAATAATACCTATCTGCTTTATTAATATCATTTTGTCTTTTATTTCAGACATTTCCTAATATTATCTTGGCATTCTATAGAATTCCTAGGGAGTCTATAGAATGCCTAGGCAAAGTATATAATAAATTTCTATTAAACAAATATTTCATACTTTGCCTGAAATCGTCAGGCATTGTATAGAATTCCTAGGAATTCTATAGAATGCCTGAATTACATACATTGCCGGTAACATACATATATATTACACAGCTCCACAAAAAAAAACTTTTGTTTGCGGGGATCTGACCCACCGTACTATATGTATACCACGACAACTCGTACCACTAATATTTTTTTATTTTGCAAGATTAAGGTTTTCGAGGAGAAAAAAAAATATATTTACGACAGACGCGCATTAAGAAAAATATTCGGATAATTTTATAGTAACTAAGTAGTAATAAACACTATTAAAATAAATTATATATTAAACAAATATTACCTTATTTTACTGAGGTTTAATTATGTATTAAGTAAGATTACAGGCCCGTATTGTTCAAATTACAAATTCACATGAACAATATAGAAACTTAGGATATATACTCGAATTAATTTTTTTAAGTGATATTTTAAGCCATGCGTTCATTTGCAGTGTCTTTATTTGGAAATTATTGTGGTAAATAATAGCTTTTACCCTTAATAATATAAAATGAAGTAAGTTTCCAATTTATTCATTTTGAATTACACTTACGATTTCACTTATTTTTGTCTAAAAGTAAACGGAAAATATATTTGTGTTAACTATTGTTATTTTGAGAGATCTATATTAAAGGATGAACATCGATTTGTCATATTTTTTTTGTATTTACTATGAAAGGAGGGGAATGGTTAGGTAAGATAGGTTAGGTTTGGTTAGGTACTGTGCCATAGATGCACAAAAAATATGTGTATGTTGCCGTTAAGGCAGGTAAAATATTGTATTGGTTGAATTTTAACCACGGGCGACACTAGTAGATACATATGTCCTGACTGACTGACTGATTCATCATTGCCGAGCCGAAATCCCGTGAAATTTCAAGGGTGTCTTCCTTTTTATGATGTAAGTACCCACCAAGAAAGGATTTTACGAAATCAACCTCTACGGGGGTAAAAGGGGATGTACAAATTTGTATAGAAAAAAATATTTTTTTGGTTGGATTTACTTGAAACTTAAAATAAATATTCTACAATACAAATATTGAAACATGCGTTTCAGCATTCATCAAAATTCAACTCCTAACGGGTTGCAAGGGGGTGGAAATGTTTGTATGAGAAATTTTGTTTGGGGGTTTTAAGGGGAAAAACAATATCTATCTCGCATAGGAACTGAGATATTTGCGATATTGCATTATAATGAATAAAAAGAAAAAATAATAATTTCATCCCCTGTCTTAAAATATTATTTGTGCTGTCAACATAAAAATAATAAACAACGCGGGCGACGCAGCAGGTAAGTCTGCTGGTATTTTATATATCCTAAGAATTAAACAGAAAACCAATATCACAATGAAACTAATCATAAAAATAAACAGTTACTGATTGTGACAAGATCATGCTTGTAACACCCTCCAACACAAACATATAAAAAAATTAATTCCATTGGAACTGTATATATACGTAACAATAATAAAAATTCGCAAATACAATATTATGTTAATCAACTAGTAAATTAAATATATATTCTATAATGTCATAATTCATTATATAGTTACTTCGGTTTATCGTTTTGCAAAGAATGTTTTGATCTCTATTAAATACTTTCTGAGCCTAAATAAATGTGCATATTTTCTGAAAATTATCACATTAACCCAGCTTTAGTCCAGGCTGTGGAGGCTAAAACCGATTATTTTTGCATACAATTTTAATACTTACAGGATATGTTACAAAAGTGGTGTAGAATAATACCCTAAGTTTGCTCCGATTTTGGCTGTCCGCGACAGGGGTTAACCATGGTTCAATTGCAATATTCTTCAGATTTTATGATTTTTTACTAAATAGCGGTCTACAAAAAAAAGTTTGAAAAAAAAGTTATTCGCTACAAAATTCCCTACAACCATCATTTTGAAAAAAATTAATTTTTTTATCCGCTGATAAAAATGGCTGAAAACACACTTTTTTTAAGCTGTAATAACTAATAAACTTTAATGTTTTTTAAGTTGATACCTCTGGAGGTAACAACTTAAAAAACATTTAAATAAACATTCTGTTGTACAGAACATTCACTGAAAATTAGGAGCTGATATCATCAAATGTTTTTGTTTTATTAAATTGTTAATAATGGATGGAACCATGCTTGTCTTTGACTAACAATAAAAGTTTTTGTAAAACCTTAATTTTTGTAAAACTGTTTGTATGAGTTAGTAGTTTTCGAGATAAGTGGTAAAAGATACAAAAATAAGCTTCTTTTTAAGTACGTAGAGTTAATTAATTGTATAAACAATCAATTTTTACAAAAATTGTGTAGTGTGTAATATACATTAAATAACTCAAAAACTACTGAATCGATTTGAATGCGGTTTTCACCAAAAGATAAATAATTATTCAGAGCAGGTTCTTGGCTATTATTTTTACTTTTTTTAAAAATATTTCTGGTTCTATGAAACAATTGAATTGGTTTAAAATAAAAAAAACTTAAAAATAAGATTTTAGTGTTACGATTTGCCAAAGAATTGAAAATTTTTAGTTTTTTATGGTTGGACTCGATTATATAAGTCTTTGAGAACACATACAAACAGTTGTACAAAAATAAAGGTTTTACAAAAACTTTTATTATTAGTCAAAGACAAGCATGATTCCATTATTAACAATTTAATGAAACAAAAACAGTTGATGATATCAGGTCCTAATTTTAAGTGAATGTTCTGTACTACAGAATGTTTATTTTCCAGAGGTATCAACTTAAAAAACATTAAACTTTATTAGTTATTACAGCTTAAAAAAAGTGTGTTTTCAGTCATTTTAATCAGCGTATTTTAAAAAAAAATGAAGGTTGTAGGGAATTTTGTAGCGAATAACTTTTATTTTGTTTAATACTTATTTAGACCGCTATTTAGCAAAAATCAGAAAATCTGAAGAATTTTACAATTGAACCATGAATAACCCCTGTCGCGGGCATCCAAAATCAGAGCAAACGTAGGGTATTATTCTACACGACTTTTGTAACTCCTGTAAGTATTAAAACTGTACGCAAAAATTCCTATTTTAGATACTTTTTAGCCTAGGCAGCTTGAACTACTTGTGAATACGGGATATATATTTCATTTACAATACACATAACCAATTAATATAAATAATGGAATAATAAGTTATAGTCCAGGCAACGTAGAATTTTTTTACTAGTGTAAAATAAGGAAAAATGTATGAGGTGCCAAATTTAAACAATGATTAGAACATGTCCATATGTATATTTTCTGAAAACTCCCTAGCAAATTTTGCTCCGAAGCACCCTCAACCAAGGGCCCAAAGTTTTGTTTTACAAATCATTAGATACAGTGTTTACAAAATTCTTGTAAAACAAAACTTTGGGCCGTTGGTTGGAGCAAACTTTGCTAGGGAGTTTTCAGAATATATACATATTATGGGCATGTTCTAATTACTGTTTAAATTTGGCACCTCATACATTTTCCGTATGCTTTTTCATTTATTTCCTGGGCTATAACAATAGTTATCTGATAAAATAGCGCAATCAAAATTTCACTATACACATAAAGACTTATGTCAAGTTCATTTACATACATACCGCTAATTATTGTTAGGGTGGGATTCCTTTGACAGGGAAATTTATCGCTCTATCCACACACAAATGTACATATGCGTATACAATTCCTATATAGAGTAGATAAATAAACAGCTATGTATATGTACACACAAATTCTCCGAATTCAAAAGGTTCCTAATCGCTTCATCATTGTCAACAATGGACCGTTTCTGCAGTTACGGGGATCTAGTTTATTAGTGTACTAATCCACGTTTGTATATAGTACGATTAAGAAGACTTTGTATTCAAATGTATTGATTTATATAAAATACATAATTAAGGTTATGTTGTATTAGAGTATTATTATTGAATCGATTTGCAGTTTGAGGGTTTAGCTGTGGTTTAGTCATCTTCTTAGATTCTAGATAATATTCTATTATGTAAGGGGCATTAATACATTGTAAAAAAATATTTAATCTGTTATAATTTATCATTTATATTTAAAATGTATGCGATTTTACGCCTCTCAATCTTTGATTCTGTAATACTGGGGCAGGTAGGCCAATTTATCAGTTTTTGATTTTTATTAAAATATATAGTCGAGTTTATAATTAGTTTCATTCGATCCGGAGGGAATAAAACTTCTGGGAAGGGGGTTCTAGGGGGAAAAACAACCCTCTGTCTCGCATAGGAGCCGAGATATTTACGTTTTTGTATAATGACTAAAAAACAAAACAAAAATAATTTTATATTTCATGCCCTGTCACGTATGGATGCTTGTAGTTAGTTTCACTCGATCCGACGGGAAAAAATACGGGGGAGCGGGTTTTAGGAAAAAAACCAGCCCCTATCTCGCATAGAAACCGAGATATTTACGATTTTATATAATAAAAAAAATTAAACAAAATATATTTTATGGAGGGTTGTAATTAGTTTCATTCGATCCGACAAGAAAAATACCACAGACGTTGGGGAGGAAACAACCCTCTATATTGCATAGGAGCAGAGATATTTACGATTTTGTATAATCTATAAAAATGTCACATATGGAGGTTTGTAGTTAGTTTTATAATATTAAAAATAACGGTTAGTGTATAATATAATGTATGCATACGAGGGTCTCAACCGAAGGCTGAGACCCGAGTACGTTTGAAGTTAGGGTAATTTATAGATGCAATACTACAAATATTATTGAAAACGGTAAAAATGATTCTCACCGCCAAACTCAAGAATTAATTATCAGCGTTTAAACAACAACTTTTTATGAAAATTTGAATAGACAAGAGTTAATATTAATTATTTTTTAATATTTTCTATCAATATCTAAATATGGCACGATTTGGGGTTGGGGCGCGTGGCGCTCAGTGGAAAGGCCCCTAGTTTTATTATAATATCGGTATGGAAGTCATGTATGGTTCCATGACTTCCATGTTCTTTAATATATAATTTTTAATAAATGAAAAATTCCTCTTTATTATAAATATTAGTTTTCTAATGTCAAAAACATAATATACATTCGTAGAATAACAACAAATTTGACAATTTGAATTTAGTTGCAATACAACATGAATTAGTGACGTATTAATTAATATTTAAAATAAAATTTTTGTGGGTGGTTTCCACTCCTTCAATAGCTGTTTAGGCACGTACAAAAAATAAATTTCCCTTGGGTTCAATTGAATTATAAATGTACCAAATCTTATCAAAACTAGTGAGATAATATTCGCAACGTTCACTTTTTAGACGATAGTAGGTAAAAAATTTCGAATTTTTCTATAACTCCTAATCCGATTAGCACCAAAATCAATAGGTCTGTAATACTCACCGAGACAAACATTTTTTCCAATCGGTGCATTTTTACAGTAGTTATCGTGAACGAACGAAAATTCTACATCCAGACACACAAACACATAGCCACACGCACAGCCGCCATGCGGAAATTAACTTTTTTTACGTTTTGAAGGTAGTACAATCAGAATCTACTCTTATCTCGGACACGATTTTTCGACGGTATTACAATACTTCCATTTCCTTCGGAACATATTACATGAAATATGATATAAAAATTGAATTAAACTTACTACACTGAAAGTTAACGGTCCGATACTAGACGTAGGCCCAACTGTCGGTTTCCTCTAATAACACACTGAAACCACTGAATTCGCAATCACCCCACTTTCGTGACTACCCCACTCTCCCCTAAATGTATGTAATATAATAATTTATTAATGATAACATAAAATAAAGTTATAATTTTGTATAAAGTTTTGACTTGAATGTCAGATGAAATCCATCTCCCTAAGATATTTTAAAATAGAAATGTCATTATATACACGCCTCACACAACATAGAGAGTAGGCGCTATACACGATAATACATTTTGCGCGTTATTAATTCAGAGAATCGTTCTCTTTCGTATGATAACGAATTTCCTTGTTTAATCTCTTTGTCTTCAATCAAATACGGCTTTTATATGGGAAAAATGAGCAACTGAGTATTTCACATTAAAATTTTAATATTATTATTAATATTTGTTAAATTTAAGTATTCGTATTTATAAATATGAATAAAAATCTAGTCAGTACTTCACTGTAAAAAATATTAACTTTAACTTGCCGTGTTCTTCAATAATTTCATTTTGAATGTTTCTTTCGGGCGCACGCGCATAGCTTATTTATTGCTGCATGAAATTTGAAAAATGTGACACATACTTTTTAATCTGTTGTACGCATTCACCATCTTCTAAATGAAGAAACAAAAAACACGAAAAATGTAAGCATTGATTTAGTATATAGGATTTTTTTATAGTTATTATCGTCTGATGCGTCTATTCTTGCACGCGTCAACAAATGCTTCTGTAGTTCACATACATATACCTACTTAGTTACACAGGTTTACAAAAAAAAATAATAATGAATATTTGACGAGACCATTGTATCCTTATGTATTTTGACGTCCTGAATCCGAATCTGAGTTCCGTTGACCTTGGTTAGCTCAGTTTCAAGGTCATTTATAAGTCACATTTTTAAAAATCGCTAAATGATTCTGGTAAAAAGTGATATATAGGTTTTTATGGTCGCTGATTCTAAATTTGACATCCGTTGACCTCTACGATTTCAGGTTCAAGGTCATTTTAGGGTCAAAGTAGGAAAAATCGCTCGAAAATTCTGACAACAGTACATATAGGTTTTTGGGGTCGCTTAATTAAAATTTGAGGTCCGTAGACCCCTTCAATGTCAGTTTAAAGGTCATTTTAAGATCAAATTTTTATTTTTTCAAATTGCTAAATGAATCTGGTAAAAGGTGATATATAGGTTTTTCGGGTCGCTGATTCTGAATTTGACGTCCGTTGACCTCTATGAGGTCAGGTTCAAGGTCATTTGAAGGTCAAAGTGGGAAATATCGCTCGAAAATTCTGACAAAACAGTACATATAGGTATTTAGGGTCACTGTATTAAAATTTGAAGTCCGTAGACCCCTAAAATGTCAGTTTCAAGGTTATTTCAAGGTCAAATTTTTAAAAATCGCTAAATGAATTTGGTAAAAAGTGATATATAGGTTTCTCTGGTCGCTGATTCTGAATTTGACGTCCGTTGACCTCTACAAGGTCAGGTTCAAATCTACATGTACTGTTTCGAGCGATTTTTCCTACTTTTTCTTAAAATGACCCTGAACCTGACCTCATAGAGGTCAACGGACATCAAATTCAGAATCAGCGACCAGAAAAACCTATATATCACCTTTTACCAGAATCATTCAACGATTTTTAAAAATTTGACCTTAAAATGACCTTGAAACTGAGCTAACCAAGGTCAACGGACCTCAGATTCGGATTCAGGACGTCAAAATACATAAGGATACAATGGTCTCGTCAAATATTCATAAACTGTTTTTTTTTTTGTAAACCTGTGTTATTTATGGTACGGAAAATATAATTATTAGAAAAATTGGATATTTTTTTATTAATTTCATATTAAATTGAATAGTTCAATGTACATTTCTATTTACCGAAAGAAAGTCACCAAAATTGTTTTGTGACTTTCTGGAATAGTTTTTTATAGTATATTTTTTTCAGATTTTGGTTTTCGTTCCGGCCAAAAATAACGGTTTTTCCGGTTTTCAGTTCAGTTCCGGTTCGAAGCCCTGCTTATATTATATATAGGTACTATTCACACACCACTATTCCAAGCGGTGTACGAGCTATTTACAAAGTTTAAATTTTATAAAAAGAAAATAATTTTTTCTGGAAAAAATTCTGAAAAAATATATTATATAAAAATTATACCAGAAAGTCACCAAAAAATTTTGGTGCTTGTACCAAAATTGAAAATGAGCGAAGAAAAATTTTGAAAAAAGAAAAATATTTTTTGGAGGTTATGTCAAATTTTTCAGATTTACCGATTTTTTCGGTAAAGCAACTTAGGAAGAAGGTCAACCCGTTCAGCAGTAATTAAATTTTTACGAAATTTTCAAAATTAATTCTCACCCCTTGCGCGTTAATTACACAGGTTTATAAAAAAAAAAAGTTTATGAATATTTGACGAGACCATTGTATCCTTATGTGTTTTGACGTCCTGAATCCGAATCTGAGGTCCATTGACCTTGGTTAGCTCAGTTTCAAGGTCATTTTAAGGTAAAATTTTTAAAAATCGCTAAATGATTCTGATAAAAGCTGATATATAGGTTTATTTGGTCGCTGATTCTAAATTTGTCATCCGTTGACCTCTATGAGGTCAGGTTCAAGGTCATTTCAGGGTCAAAGTATGAAATAGCACTCGAAAATTCTGTCAAAACAGAACATATAGGTTTTTGGGGTCGCTGTATTAAAATTTGAAGTCCGTAGACCCCTACAATGTCAGTTTCAAGGTTATTTCAAGGTCAAATTTTTAAAAATCGCTAAATGAATCTGGTAAAAGGTGGTATATAGGTTTTTCTGGTCGTCGATTCTGAATTTGACGTCCGTTGACCTCTACAAGGTCAGGTTCAAACCTATATGTACTCTTTCGATCGAGTTTTCCCACTTTTTCTTGAAATGACTTTGAACCTGACCTCGTAGAGGTCAACAGACATCAAATTCAGAATCAGCGACCAGAAAAACCTATATATCACCTTTTACCAGATTCATTTAACGATTTAAAAAAATTATATTTTGATCTTAAAATGACCTTGAAAATGACATTGTAGGGATTTACGGACCTCAAATTTTAATTAAGCGACCCCAAAAACCTATATGTACTGTTTTGTCAGAATTTTCGAGCGATTTTTCCCACTTTGACCTTGAAATGACCTTGAACCTGACCTCGTAGAGGTCCACGGAAGTCAATTTCAGAATCAGCGACCAGAAAAACCTATATATCACCTTTTACCAGAATCATTTAGTGATTTTTAAAAATTTGACCTTAAAATGACCTTGAAACTGAGCTAACCAAGGTCAACGGACTCCAGATTCGGATTCAGGACGTCAAAATACATAAGGATACAATGGTCTCGTCAAATATTCATAAACTGTTTTTTTTTTTTGTAAACCTGTGTTATTTATGGTACGGAAAATATAATTATTAGAAAAATTGGATATTTTTTTATTAATTTCATATTAAATTGAATAGTTCAATGTACATTTCTATTTACCGAAAGAAAGTCACCAAAATTGTTTTGTGACTTTCTGGAATAGTTTTTTATAGTATATTTTTTTCAGATTTTGGTTTTCGTTCCGGCAAAAAATAACGGTTTTTCCGGTTTTCAGTTCAGTTCCGGTTCGAAGCCCTGCTTATATTATATATAGGTACTATTCACACACCACTATTCCAAGCGGTGTACGAGCTATTTACATTTTTGTCAGAATTTTCGAGCGATTTTTCCCACTTTGACCTTGAAATGACCTTGAACCTGACCTCGTAGAGGTCCACGGAAGTCAATTTCAGAATCAGCGACCAGAAAAACCTATATATCACCTTTTACCAGAATCATTTAGTGATTTTTAAAAATTTGACCTTAAAATGACCTTGAAACTGAGCTAACCAAGGTCAACGGACTCCAGATTCGGATTCAGGACGTCAAAGTACATAAGAATACAATGGTCTCGTCAAATATTCATAAACTTTTGTTTTTTTTTGTAAACCTGTGTTATTGAGGAATGAAACACGGCCAAATTGTTATCTGTGTTAGTATGTTACATAGTAACAATGGAAAAATATAACGGCCATAATCGGCGTTGGGGAATTTTACCCATTCTTATCTCCTTTCTTATAGCCTTTTAAATATATTATGTAGACGCCACTGCCTGCAATTTTCGCATTACAATATTGTACGTTTGTAATTTATATAGATAAACATACACATACCCATATTTGGATATTCTCTATGTATTCAAAAGATCTTTAAATAGAGTTTAATCGCTTCATCATTGTCAACCATAAAACTTTGTGCAGTGCGACAATGTGTGTAAGGTTTGTTTTACACGATTCAATTTGTATACTGTCTGTTGAAGTGGAAGTTATTGTTACTTATTTCGTATTTTATTTATCATTTACTAATTTATCGAATCAATTTTCACAAAATCGACAACAGATTGCATCCCCTTTTACTCATCTAGATTGCGCATTTATGACAAAATTGGTAGGTTTTTATTTCTTATTTACAATTTCATTGTCTACAATTTTGATTTTATATTTTTTTGTCCGATTTTTTTTGTTCAATTTTGCTTTAGCTCACATCGTTTTCGCTGCATCGATGATTTAAACATTAGCGGCTGTCAAGTTTTTTTGTTTTTATTTTTTTGTGTGTATTTCCCGGGGGTTCCCGCTCCAAAAGGATTCTGATTTTAAATAATATAAAAAAACAAAACTAAAAAAAAAATATCTGCCTTGGGAACCACGGGACTTTCTTATACCTAACCTAACCTAACAGTGAATTGTATACGTGATTCTTTGTTTATTAAAACATTTCTAACAAAATAAAACAAAATGAATAATATAGGTAATATTATTCTCTCCATTATATAACAAGTGATTTTTTTACGTAATAACTGAAAACGGATGTTTACTATTACCACTATCGGCAAATAGAAATAGTTTGCCTCGGCGTAGCACAGTGGAGACGGGGTGGTTCGACGCTCAGACGGACAGGAAGGGAGTGTCGAGGTGCCAGAAGGGCGCCACGTAATTTTAATCTAAAACTACGAAAAATAAAATATATAGGTTCAATAATAAAATTATATTTAAAAAAAAATATGTACACAATAACCAGAGTAAAGTCCGCAATATTCTGCTCACAAAAAAAAGATAACAAAACAAAAAAATAGTCACCGATGGCTTCGGCAGCCTCAAGCCGTTACACCTCCAACGAGCAGATCCTGGATCACCAGAAAGGGAAATTAGGTGGACCACCACTCCTAAAATCCTCGTTCCGCGACGTTGGTAATCTCCGAGCTGGCTCGAACTCTTCTTCAAGCCGAAGACAGAGCGTACCACCAACACTGCGTAACTTCTCGGTCGCTGGATGGTAGCTAGCTTGGCTCGCCGAAAATAAAATCACTGACAATATAATACACAAAATATGTACCTTTATGGAACACTGCAGACTGTAGCACGAAACCCTGGCTGTCTACTCAGTCACTACTGAATAGTTACTGCCTTCTCTCTATTTTTGGGCCGGCTTTTATATCAGTAGTTATATAATTTATTTATTAAAATTTATCGAAGTATGATTAAAACTTATGTAATAGGCTAAAATAACGATGTTTCATTCTGTGCTGTCACATTACTCTTGCAAATTTTTGGATTTTTGAATTATTTTTGATATATGAAAAAAATGTTTAAGATAAAAAATGTCGAGTATGTTATTATCTATAATTTATTCTCCATACATTTTTTTCCAACATTTATGATTTAGCCAGAAAGAATTTTTTTATGTAATTATTTAGATTCACCTACACAGTTCACTCTCAATATTACGTATAAGAAAGTCCCATGTTACCTACGGCAAATACACACACTGTTCAATCTCTGTAATACGTATAAGAAAGTCCCATGACACTCATGGCAGATATTTCTCCTCTGTTATGAACCATTTGAATTATAATAATTTTTTTTTTTTAATTCGTTTTTGCAAAAAAATGAATAGAACATAAATTATAGATATAGATATTACCTACATTTTTTAACTTGACCATTTTTCTCTATTTCGCACTGTTTCAGAGTAATTCGAAAAATTAAAAAATCGACGTAGGTAAACATCCGTATCCGGTTGAAAGATCGTTTTCAAAAATAACGTTTTCTTCCCAGTCAAAAATAAATATAAATATAAAATATCAGCCTTCTACGATTTGTCGTATTTGAGTTACAGCGCTTACAGACAGACAGACAGACAGACAGACGGACACACAGACATCATGGCGAAAATAGTCAGAATGGATTCAGGGAAGGTCAAAATAGATAATTCCGTCAAAATCCGGAGTTCGAAAAAAATCGGCTTCACTATACTTACTTATACTAATGTATATTTCATATACATGGTATAAGAAAGTAAAAAATCATCAAAATCGGAGCTGTTCTTGAGAACTTGTGAATATTGCCTGTTTTATGTATTCATTGACGCGACTAGATGTACTGTTTATTTGAAAATTACGAATCACCAAATGTTGGCTATCGTTTGCGGGTGTTTTTAGAATTTAAGGGAGAAAGCCACCCTCGTACGTACATCCAAATGGCGGAAAGTGGGGAAATATCGGTGGACAATTTCAAATGTCGGAAACAATAAGCAAATCACACCTAAACCTTATGAAGACTGGATTATTAGATCTTGTTAATTATACAATTTGGCATATAGTGGTCGGGTATAGTACCACTATCTTGCTTTGGGCTGGTACACCTTCCCATTGCCTTCATTTTCCACCATTTGGATGCGTCATATTGAATTTTTCATTCGCCACCTCTAGATTGATATAACTGTTGCCAAAATCGTAAATAATATCTAGTTAACTTCGTAATTGGCGTTAAATGAAGTATTTGAACTTCTACGAATTTGTCCACCATTTAGTATTTTCCATTCTGAATCTCGTCAATGTCAAAATCGTCATTGGCGTTCTCAAAAACACGCAGATAATGAAATTATGATAGAGAAATGTCATAAAAGCTGTAAGAGAATGACACTCATGAGTAGCGTTAGGTTAGCATTGTGCTAAATGGTGTTAAATTTTCGAATGCGTTTTCTAACCTTAAAACGCCTTGTTAGTCAAAATAAAAAAAAACGTGTTTATTGTTTTTCGATATATTACGTGTGTGCAAAGTTTTAAGAATATCGGCGAATGGCACTTGAGTAGTGTTACTTGTAAGCAAAAGTCACTATAACAACGATAAAAATAACAAATGAATAAGGTAAAGGCATCAGTTATGGCCGCTATAAGAGCAAGTTTTCGTTTTTTTAATTAATGAGCTTTTTTTTGTAATTCTCATGAACTCGTGTTACTGATAAAACAAGTAACTCTTTTTTTAATCAATTTAATTACCAAAGTCCGCAAATATAGGTTGTTTTTTAAATTATAGCCTTTTAGTTTGTTCATGTTTTTTCTCCAGTAATGACAGAGGTAAAACCAGTAATGAGCATGCAGTGATGGACACTTGCTATGATTACAAAATGATAAGTACCTAGTACGACACAAAAGATATAAAAAAAAGTAATCGTTAAATTTGAAACAATAAAAATTATACTAATAATATAATTAGTTTAAATGTCCACCATTTTGACACCTATTGGTCGATTGTCATCAAATCACGCTGTAAGACAGTTAAATGTGTATAGATTATAGATTAATATTCAGAAATGGTAGTACTTAATCAAATATCAACACATATTTCTAATTTAGTACATTTAATTATTTTTTTTTCCATTACTGAGGTCCTTACCAAGACTGGTGCCACTACCTTATTATTTGAAAACAAAAAACTATTACAAAAAATGTTTTTACATTTTTTTCAATAATATGTACAAGTGACATATATTTGTAAAGTACAATAAAAAACGTTCAATTATGTTATAGCCAACTAAAATTCAGGCTTGTTCCTCGGAAACGAAAAGTGACATAAAAATTCTAAATACACCAATCAATTTTACACAAAAAAGTAGCCTAAGATAGCGCAAACAAAAAGTACCTATCTACTTTGACAAAGAAGTTATAGCCATTTAAAAAATTTCCGAATGAGTTTTTTTTGGTTTATTGTCAAACCACAAAGAATTATTCATCTTTTTTGACGTAGTAAATAAATAAAGTCATCCCTTTCTTACAAATAATTCATCTCATTTTCATCTATATCTCTTATCACTGGAAAAACGGAGAAACTGTGGTTTCTAGTCACTTAAACTAAAATTATACACCTTAACCACAATAAAACAATGTCACTCGACACGTGTTTCGACTTCACAAGAAGACCTCATCAGGAGCCTAACAGTTCCAGACTGGTACTATTAGGCTCCTGATGAGTGACATTGTTTTATTGTGGTTAAGATGTATAATTTTAGTTTAAGTATATCTCTTATGTCTTATATACCCATACTGGAAAAGTCATCTGGGACACTGGTATATTATAGACCAAATATCAATACTTTTTAAATTAGTTCGATTAAATGTCTTTTTTTCGAGCTAATTTTACATTTTCACCATTTTGACATTATACATTTTTGGCCTTAAATTCATAATCAGCAACTCTAATAACTATATAGCTAAAAATATACGCCATCGAGTTTCGTGATAATTTATTTACGTTGCGATAGTTTATCAACAGTAGATAAAAGAAATGCTGGTTGACCGCGGCATATCTTGTCCAGTTATAATATGCTAGCGCGGGTGTTTGATGCTTATTTTAGGTCAACTTTTACGTCATCGAGTTTCGACTTGATTTTCATTTTATTTTATAGATCTTGCTTGATAAAATGTAAAATAATGTAAATAAACCGGTCGGCCGCGTAATATCTTGACAGATAATGCAGTTCGACCAAAAAAGGGGTGATTTTAAGAACACTTTTATGTCATCGAGTTTCGGGCTTAATTATATACCAAATTAAAGCTAACAATGTACAGCAATATCTTGGATACACCTATCCCCCGATTTACACGGCACTTGTTTTACACGATTTATAAATTGACAATTTTCAAAAAACTAGTAAAAATGTTTATTCCGCTCCATATACGCCTATACAAAGATTGATGGCATTTTTGATTTTTTTTCCTTCGGTAACCTGATGAAAAGAACAGGGGATTCCCGGGCTTGTAAAATATACATTTAGGGAAATCCCGGTAATCTGTGCGTATGTATTTCACAATACAAGTGGGTAGCACAGGTGTTGTTTTGTGAACTAAGAACAATTTTGAGTTTTCCAAGATGTTTGACTTTTGTTTTACTTAAATAAATTACTGAATCATGCACATTTTGGGTGTTTTTTTCGTTTTACACGATTTTACTTAGCAAAATCCAAGATTTCAGTTTACACGGTTTTGTGCAGAACGTATCTACCGTGTAAATCGGGGGATAGGTGTATTAGTATTTAGTCGTATTGTTAGCAACACATTACAGACAGTTTCACAAAAGAGCTAGCTTTTCGGGCTGTTGTCCACGTTGTCGTATGATACTACTTAATGTTTCGACTCTCATGTCGGAGTCTTCTTCAGAAGTGTTTCTAAAACGAGTTTCACAAAAATCCGTTCAGTGGAACTGGGTTCTGAAGTAAAAACCATTGTTGCACTCAACTAATACTTAATAGTTTTTAAGGTACATTATGTTATAGCCATATGATGTAAAATTGTTAAATATTTGTGTTAAACAAACCTATTTACAATGAATTACTAATTACTAATACAAAATACAAATTTATTATTTACATAAAATTTTGAGTAACATACATATTATAACTGATAAAGTATTTTCCATTGTGAACTACATTAATCAAAGAGTTTCATCAAGTTTAATTACTGTGAATCGATAAATCCAAAGCACAAACCAACGATATAAAATGAAATTACAACTCGTCTCAAAGTTTATACATAAATAATGGTAATCCTGAATAAGTAATGTCAAAACTTTATCACAAATGTTCCGATCTAGTAGCAGTTTAACAAACTGCAATCTGTGTAAAAGTACTCACAATAGTTTCTAATTGTATATTTTAGTATTATTCTGTGGTTGATTAAAATATAAAGTTTGTATTAATTTCTCTTCACTGTCATAGAATGTACAGTCGCCTGCAGAACTAAAATTCTATACTAAAATTCGGAATATCAAATATTTATTGACACAAAATTTACGTATACAATTTTCAATAGATTATATAATAATTTAATTGCACAAATATATATGATTATAAACGAAGAGTAGTTCTTTATCTAGCAAATGAATTTCAAAATATCTTTCTTTGTTTGATACATGGAGAAATGATTTAAATATTATAATAATCAAATGAGAGGAGCCTACTAAGTTTGTGATAAACGAAAATGAATACAAACTGCAAGACCATTAATGCAGGTGACTGTACATTTTATTTAAATGTTCTTGTATTCCTTAGACGCTGTTCTTATTATCTACTTGACGAATTTTATGAAATATTTATATCTTTAATAAAAACTTAAACGCAAAAAGAGGTTTAAACAAAACAAAAATGTTATCTTGTAGTTAATATTATTAAATACACGCGTACAAAAGACAAACGAAAAGATTAAGTTTATTCCGGACCGCGAGAGTTGCTTACGCTTCAGGCTAGCTAACAATAAGCTTTGGCGTTCTTATTACAGCTTTATAACATGTGTCAGATACACTACAGGACATCCTTTAAAACTTGAAACCTCGGGCAATTATCGATAACTCGATAAAAATATTGCATTTTTTATGTTTTTTAATATGAATTATAAATAAAAAACGACCAAGTGCGTGTTGGGCACGCGCATGATAGGTTTCCGTAGTCATTACGATTTATAAACAAGAGTTATTGCAACGGACGCTCTGATAACGACATTTAAATGTAAATATATCGTGACTGAAGGGTTAAAATCAAAAGGTCATAAAACATTTTTTGTTGCATTTTAGGAGACCTATCTAAAGATACCCCACGCAATGGGGTACGTGAAAAAAAAATTGAGTACAATTTTTAGTCTATGGGAGGGGGTCCAAAATAATTTTGACAGTGTTCGTTATAATTTTCAGTGGAAGTACTAATTGAAAGCTACATTTTGAATTTTTTTCAGATTTTTTGAATAAATAGTTTAGAAATTAAGGGGGGGGGGATGCTCTGATAACGACATTTAAATGCAAATATGTCGTGACTGAAGGGTTAAAATCAAAAGGTTATTTAACATTTTTTGTTGCATTTTGGGAGACCTATCTAATGACATCCCACTCAACGGGTTAAGTGAACAAAAAATGTGAGTTCACTTTTCAGTCTATGGGAGGGGGGTCCTAAATAATTTTGATAGTATTCGTTATAAATTTCAGTGGAAGTACTAATTAAAAGCTACATTCTCGAATTTTTTCAGATTTTTTAAATTGATAGTTTAGAAATTAAGGGGGGGGGGGACGCTTTGATCACGACTTTGAACGCAAATATATCGTGACTGAAGGGTTAAAATCAAAATGTCATATAACATTTTTTTATTGCATTTTAGGAGACCTATCTAAAGACCCCCACTTAATAGATTAAGTGAAAATTTTTTTTTGAAAATACTTTTCAGTCTATGGAAAGGGGTCAAAAAATTGTTTTTTTCAAAAATATTATCATTTCTGTTTTTGGGTTATCAGTCTTCGTCCATATACCAAATTTCATCTTAATCGGCTTAAAATTTTTGAGGACGGACGGACGGACGGAAATAGCGAAACTATAAGGTTTCCTAGTTTTCTACGGAAACCTAAAAATGGACACAGTGATGTTTAATACATGTTTGATAACAATACTACCTATTCAAAAATAAAAATAAATGAATAGAACTTGTTCCAATGGTAGTAACTAGAGTTATATTGTTTCAAGTTAAACTGTAATGTGTTTTCTGTTGAATTTTTAACTTTCTTATACCATGTATATGAAATATATAATAGTATAATTATAGTGAAACTGATTTTTTTCGAAATCCTGATTTTGAGGAATTATCCATTTTGACATTTTGACCTTCTCTGAATCCATTCTGATGTCTGTGTGTCTGTTTGTCGGTCTGTAAGCGCTGTAACTCAAATACTACAAATCGTAGAAGGGTGAAATTTTATATTTTTAAGATTAATTTTTATCTGGGAAGAAAACCTCCAAGTTTTGAAAACGATTTTTCAACCGGATACGGATGTTTATTGAGATCGATTTTTGAATTTTTCGAATTACTTTGAAATAGTGCGAATTAGATAAAAATGGTAAAGTTAAAAATTGTAGGTAATATTATCTATAATTTATGTTCTGTACATTTTTTTCGAAAAACAATTTTTTATTATAATTCAAATGGTTCATTACAGAGAAGAAACATCTGTCATGGGACTTTTTTATACGTATTACAGAGATTGAACTGTGTGCGTGTTTGCCAAAAGTACCACGGGACTTTCTTGTACGTAATACTGACAAGGTGATCACAAGACCCTTATCGAATCAATTTTCTTGAAAAAATGAAAAAAATTAAAGTAATAAAATAACAATCACGTACACTGTTCACTGTCAGGATTACGTATAAGAAAGTTCCGTGGCCCCATGACAGATATTTTTAACTTATTACATCGTTACATTGAAAAATGTCTGCATTTACTGTTTGACATACATACTGATATTGTTTTGTTTGTTTATCATGAATGCAAAATGTGTGTTGATAAATAAAACACATGTAGGGGAGAGGGGGGCACATTGGGACATTTCGGGCATTTTTTAATGTGTGAGTTCTTATTTATTGACGAACACATTTAAAAGATTAAAACATTAATTGGTTTTTGGGTTATAAGATTTGTTATATTTGAATGATTGATTATTTTCACAGAAATGTATAGGTATTTATTTATTTATTTATTTACCAATGTACCCCTCAATCGGGGCACTTATAGCCATAGTTGGGAAACATATGGACACATACTTATAAAACACAATAAATGAAATTTTTTTATTAGGCACTAGCGCATTGGACCCGATGTTACCCGGGCTAATATCCACAAAATCATAGTGACCGAAAATATTCAACATTTCCACCCAACATGTCCACCCAACATACCCTCCCAACATGCCCACAACACACGGTTCATTACATATTGTTTTTTTTCTGACTTCATGAAATTTATACAAAATATCCATAAATTATACACCTAAATCTAATCTATCCATTAGTGAAAACTGGAATAAAATCCGTTCAGTCGTTACTTAGAAAATCGTGTAACATTATATTTTCAAACTCCCAGGAAATACCAGGTCCCATCTTAAAATTTGTATGAACATCAAAATAAATAAATAAATAAATAGGTAAGTAATAAATTTTCAATCAATATATTTCCAAATATTTAATTGTTAACTTGTGTCAAAATTCATCGAATTGTTCGACAACATGAAAAGAGACGTATAGAAATAAAACATGGCTTGATAAAGAATTTTTTTAGTCTTTTGGTGTTAAATCTTAGCTTTACATAAATTTTAATAGCCACGAACATGCACCGAAATATTATCGAACTATCGGTGAAAACCACATTGAAATCAGTTCAGTAATTCCCGAGTCTATAAGCCTCATACAAACGATCATTCATTTTTGTATATTATAGAGATTAAAAAAATAATCATAAGTAAACTAAAATAATTAGGAAATGGAAAACTTTTTAATTGCAATAAAGAATATTGTAAATAGTAACTTAATTGTAAGTCAATGAAAAACGATCTCTAAACTATGTAGTATGGGATTCGAATTCAGTAAATTTCTGTATCATGACATCCAAAAATAGTGTCACAAATAATCACAATCATCCAACCTGACCCTGATTTATTTTATAAAACTAGACTACAGTTAGGTTAGGTTAGGTTAGGTTAACACTATCCAATAGTACTCCGTATTTTTGTCCGAAAGTGCGCCGACTGACAACTGTTAATAAAAACCTCTATTTTTGTATACTACTAAAGTACAGCATAACATTACATGTTGTATGACATTTAAATGATTTAATAAATATAAAAAAGTAATACACTAAGCAATTAAAAAATGTAGATTTTACAAAAACATAACTTTTATTGTAATAATTAATTTTGAACCTTTCAATCAACGGTTTTAGTTTTGGTAACAAAAAACTGAGCAAATTGATAATTTAAAAACACAAAATAATTTATAAACAGTGCAGATATTAATGAAACAAAAATGACGTTTACTTAGCCATGACGTCATCCACTCTGACTGGTGTTTTATCTAACATGGCGGATTGCTGTATTTTATGTTTTTATTTTAACAAAAATCATATAAATCAAATAAATACATTTTTTTAGAATCTTTTTAACCTATTTCATTATTTAAAATCATAATTTCAGTGATACTTTGTTACTGGCATCATGTCTATTATAGACAAGATATTTTTATTCAAAATAAAAATATTCTCAGCAAACATAAACATTTTGAAGAACAGACATTTAGGACGATTTAATTTTACTTAAAAAGCAACCCATGAGACAAAAATTTGCTAAATTGATTCAAGACACAGTTCCCATACTTTCCCTATATTCTAACTTTGTCAGGCCATGTCAATTCCCTATATCTCCCCGGGCTAGTTCAGCCCTGTTTAGCAACAAATTATAGATGTCTTAAAAGTATTTAGATTATGCAAAAAACTGTTTGATTTCAAAAAACATTTTTTTTTTCGTTTTGTAGAACCTTTTAACGGTTTTTATCCAACCGAGGTAGCGACTGGCACTTTGCACTTTTATAATCACGGCAACCTCCCCAATAAGATAAAAACAAAAAAAATCAATCGGAATAATTTCCCGAACGACTGCGTTTCTATGTTTTGAACGGTCTAAATAAGAATCTGATAATTTGAATTTAGTGGCGTTGAAATAGAAAAGTATTAATTTATTTTTTTAATTAAACTTTGAAGGTGTTTTCATCCCTTTTATTGGCTGCTTTGGCATATAAAAATAAGTATCTTTTAGGTTCCATTGAACTATGAGTTCATAATTGGCGAGGTACACCTCGCAAAGTTCCCTTGTTAGACGATAATAGGTGCAAAATTTCGAATATTTCCAAAACGCCTAATCCGATTAGTACCAAAATCAATAGGTCTGGATTACTCACTAAGACAAACATTTTCCCCAAAAATAATGTAAATCGGTGTATTTTTTACAGTAGTAATCGTAAACAAAAGAAAATTCTACATCCAAACATTATACGCCATGCGGAACATAACTTTTCTTTATGTTTTGAATGTAGTACATTTAGAATTTGCCTTTATCTCGGACACAAATTTTCGATACTTCCATTTTTTAGAACAACCTCAATATTATTATTAATCAGAGTTCGATATTATTCGGTTATCATGCAGAATACTGATTTCAAACTCTCCTCTAATTCTAATGCAAGCAAAAGACTCGCTAAATACTCAATCTACATATTATATGTAGGTAATATATCCCTCAAGATGCCTGGAAGAAGACAAAACCAGAAACAATACAGAAATCAATTAATAATAATAATCAATTGTCAGAAAATGTTGTAAACATATGAGGTGCTTTTTTGGATGAAAAAACTTTTATGAATGTTTAAATAAAAAAAAATATTTCACTGAACAGCTTCATTCCATTAATATATCCTTAATACATTTATTATTTATCTAAAAAGTTTAATGGGGTCTTCTACAACTCACACCATTTTTGGTTCTATTTTTTGAGGATGTCTTTCTGGGTTCAATATGTTTATTCTTATACTTTTAACATGATTTTTTTATTAAATTTTATTATTCGTGGTTTGACCCATGCTCGACCTTGAGCACCCCATTGAAAAATTTCATATCATACGGTTAACACGATTCAGCTCATGCAAGTCGTCTGAAACAAAAAATCGAAAAATACTTTTATTTGTTATCCCCTTGGCTATCGTGTGGCACGAGGTTTTCTCAAAATTTAAAAATTTCGCATAATAGTAATTTAAAAAAAAATTGTTTTATTTTTTTAGTGTCAAAAATCTGTAAAAATCGGAATAACAATTTTTTTCTAAAAATCTCGTGTCAGACGATAGTGGCATGTTTTCCAAAAAATTTCAAATTATTCGACCAATTATTTTTTGAGATTTCATGTCAACCAGTTACAAAAACACAGCTTTTGGGAAATCGCATTTAAAGATATTCATGAAAATGTGAAAGTCCTTAGTAAAACAAGTTTTGACGCTCTCGGATATCCCGAACTAATGAGTATTTGGTTAAACCCTTTCAAGGGTGTATTCCTGGCACGTTATAGATTGGAAAAATTAAAAAAAATCGATTTTTTAAAACTACATTAAATTTGTAGAAGACGCCTTTAATAATTTAAAAATATTTACAGTTTTTAGGGTTCCGAAAAAACCCTATTAATCTCACTTTGTCGTCCGTCACTCAAAGCTAAATAGCTCATAAACTATATAAGCTAGAATCAAGAAATTTTGACTGAAGATGTAAAATGACACCCTCTAGTAAAACATGTACAAATTTATTGAATAAATAATGTTTCAGGGGCGGGGGGGGGGCAATAAGGAGCTAATGCTAGGTAAAAAAATATTTTTTTTATACCAAGGCATGTGGCACGTTAAAATGTATAACCAAACAAGCGGATTTTGACCCATTTTCTATTTTTTTTTCTAAATCAAAAATGGTGCCTGTAGGGGGCTTTAAGCAAAAAAAAAAAATTGTATACCAAGTGTGGCATGTCAAAATGTACGTCTCAATTAGTAGAATATGCACATATTTTTTATTTATTTTCTAACTTAAAAATGGCGCCTGTAGGGGGCTAAAAGCAGTAATTTATTTTGTCCTTCCCACCCTCTAACTCTGTAACTACGGGCTCAAAAAATCTGAAAAAAATTTGGTAACGAGGCTTTGGTGGGACTACCAACGACAAATACTAAAGTCAACAATATAACTTTAAATTTTGGAATAATTGAAAGGGGCGTCATAGAATTTTTTATTTTAAAATCTAGGCAAGTGGGGTGTCAAAATATAGATCTCAATTAGTAGAACTTGACACTTTTTATATTTTTTTCTAACTTAAAAATGCACTTGTAAGTGGTTCCAAACATTCCACGTAGTACGTACTTCGGAACCCTTATGGCATACACTCGTGTATGTCTTGCCCGAATTATTTAACTATTTTTGCAGAATTTATCACTGCCCGGATACTTCTGAACGGCAGTGTATAGAATAGAGTAAACTATTAAATAAACTTACTATATTTCTATATGTTTCCATTCCATACAAAAAGTTACTCTGAGCCTGTTTGTCATTCCAGGACTTATTTATTTGAATTCCAAATGTATCTTACCACGCATGAAATGTATGTCTCATTAATAGCTCCACTGTGTTTATTGTTTGAACATTTCATAAATGAGATTCACTTCTGTTATATACGCACTCTCTCATTATTGCGTCTCCTTGTCACTTTAACACCAACACTCCCCCACCGTCACAGATCCTGGCCTATTGTTCTTATCTCAAGATTAATATTCCAATGCCTTCTCTATTCTTATCATTTATCATTTTAATGTTTTCATTAAGAACCATTAAATGGTTTGAATACCTAATTGTTGGTATTTCAGTTGTGTTTGTTTTTTAGTCATTGTATTTTGTTTTATTAATTTTTTTTAATAAATAATAATGGGTTCCATTATTTATAAAAATGAAAACAAAAGAAAACAAATGAGTTTGATCTTTATGTAATATGATTTTTACCTGGTTTCTGAATGAAAAATCCAAACATAAAGACCTTATAAGTCTATCATGATTTGATTGCTGCTCGCTACACATGTTATTGAGAAGAAATTATTTATATTTCAAAATCAACAGTTCTTTAATTAATATACAATTAGTGACATATATACTTATATTTTATATTTATATCATACATGTGCACAGTGGCGTAGTAAGAAAAATTTTCCGGGGAGGGGATAAATACATATGAGTTAAATTTTTTGAAGGTATTTTGAAGTAATGTTTTCTCAAAACATACGTTTTTTAAGAATATTGAATATTTCGGGGGGGAGGGGGTCGACATGCCACTATCATCTGACCCCTTTTCCATAGACTGAAAAGTATTTTCAAAGAATTTTTTTCACTTACCCCATTGAGTGGGGTATCTTTGGATAGGTCTCCTAAAATGCAACAAAAAATGTTATATGACCTTTTGGTTTTAACCTTTCAATCACGATATATTTGCATTTGAATGTCGTTATCAGAGCGTCCGTTGAAATAACTTTTGTTTATAAATCGTAATGTCTACGAAAACCTATCATGTGCGTGCCCAACACGCTCTTGGCCGTTTTATTTATTATTATTAATAAGCAACAGTCACAGCAACTTTAATAAAGTAAAAAAGTGAGTATATACCCGTGTTAGAAGTTATATCTCTTTGGCGTTATTGAAAAACAAGTACGGAAAATTAACCTCTAATATTTTAAAAACATATTTGTAACAAAATAAGTATGAAACGTAATGAGTACTTATCGAATCTTTTATTGATTTAATGTAAAATAATAAACAATAAAAATTAATTAAAAATGAATACTAAAATAATTTTAAATACATCTCTAGTGAATTTTTGGTAAAAACCATTACAGTCATAACCATAGAGAACGAATCGCATCTTTTTCAAAAACGACTTGTTATAAGAGAAAGAGGCATGGGATGGATATTTTGGTAATCTACTTATATACATACCTATAATAACATGTCCTGACTGACTGATTCATCATCGCCCAGCCGAAAGCCCTAATCCTAGAAACGTGAAATTTTAAGGGTGTCTTCCTTTTATGACGTAACCACCCACTAAGTTTGATAATCAAAAAATTTACAAGAGTAAACATCCGTTTTCAGTTATTATGTTAAAAAAAAACACTTGTTATATAAATATAAAATTATTAATTTTGTTCTTTCTTGTTAGTTTGTTAGAAATGTTTTAATAAACAAAGAATCACGTATACAATTCACTGTTAGGTTAGGTTAGGTTAGGTATAAGAAAGTCCCGTGGTTCACAAGGCAGATATTTCGTTTATATATTTATCATATTAAGTCACTATAGTACAGTGCCTGTGTGTGTGTGTGTTTTCCTGCACGAAATCTCGCAAATAAAAAAATTCTATTGACATCGATGAACTGCTAATCGAAGCATCTTGACGTGAATATAATCTGAAAGAAATTTAATTGAATTCAGTGTAACCTTTTTTTGTTAGAACAAAAAGACTGCATAAAGTAGATCTCAGAATTTATTGAAAACGGTTTATTAGGTCTAGTTTATTTTGGTGGCAATTCATACTTTGAAATACTTTTAAACTTGAATATAAGAATAATTAAATTATTTAATCAATTAAAAAATAGTCCAGATGCGCATTCAGTGATATTTTAGGCCCTTGTATTGTAAAATATCATATTCACATAAACTATATGGAAACAAATAAACAATAAATAATCAATATTCAAGTATTGATAGTCGTACCGTTTTAGGAAATTTGTTGTGTTGACCACAAGAGTCGCACCCCAAGGCTTCTTGTTTAAAGTCGATTGTAAACGATTATTTATTTATTTTATTTACTTCACACATTCGAACTACATTTCAACTATTTATTGTAAAATAATAATGTCGTAACCTATTGTTGGATTAAAATTATACAGGGTAGTTCAAAAGTGCGTCCGGCTTTCCTAGCGCACTTCCCGTAGAAGATAGAAAAAAAAGTTTGGTAAATAATATTATTGGTTTGAAAAGATCAACGTCGTAAAATTATTTTCAACAATACAGGGTGTTCCATTTTTGCGGTATAACAAAAACAAAGATTTTTTTAAATGGAATACCCTGTAATGTTTTATGTCTTCCGATGTCATTTTTTAACCTCTACATAAACGTATGTTTATTTTTTAATTTAGTGACAGTGTTGCCAAATTAGAATTTTTTTTTCCAAAAATAATCCATATTCAAGCTCAACTATAAAAAATCGTAACAACCTCGTTTTTTTGAAGTGATGAATTTTTTTAGCAATAATGTTAGTCCAGATAAAGAGTAACATTTTGATAATAAACAATTTTAATTTAGTTCCACAGGATGTTAATAAAAAAATGCCAAAGTGTGCAATCTTCAAAATGATAAAACTCATTTTTTTCAAATGTGACTACTCTTTTTTTAATTCACTGTTCGATGTTTTTTTTTCTCCTTTTCAATTTGCATAGGATATATCTTATGTTTAAACCCCATACTTTCTGATATATTCAATAATTTTCACAAAAGTAACTATTTCAACACGTTTCTATGCACCGAAGTAGGCCAAACAAATGCAAAATAAATGCGAAACAATTACAAAACAAATGCCGATAAATTGATTTGTGCCTGGATGAAAATGGAAGACATTTCGAACATTTATTGTAGTCTTTTATCTTTTATATGTATTTTCAATTTTGTTACTTATCATAGTTTTTTGAATAAAATAAATAATTTGATTACATAAGTATTATCCGTTTTAATTATAAAATTTAATCAAATGTTACATTGAAACTTAAGTGCTTACATTTTGGCATTTCTTTTGCATCAGCACAGCCTACTTCGGTGCATAAAAACGTGTTGAAATGATTACTTTTGTGAAAATTATTGAATATCTCAGAAAGTATGGGGTTTACACATAAGATATCCCCTATACAAATTTAAAAGGAGAAAAAAACCCATCCAAAAGTGAAATAAAAAAAGGATAGTCACATTTGAAAAAAATGAGTTTTATCATTTTGAAAATTGCACACTTTGGCATTTTTTTATTAACACCCTGTGGAACTAAATTAAAATTGTTTATTATCAAAATGTTACTCTTTATCTGGACTAACATTATTGCTAAAAAAATTCATCACTTCAAAAAAAACCAGGTCGCTACGATTTTTTATAGTTGAGCCTGAATATGGATTATTTTTCGGAAAAAAATTCTAATTTGGCAACACTGTCACTAAATTAAAAAATGAACAGACGTTTATGTAGAGGTTAAAAAATGACATCGGAACACATAAAACGTTACAGAGTATTCCATTTAAAAAAAGCTTTGTTTTTGTTATACCGCAAAAATGGGACACCCTGTATTGTTAAAAATAATTTTACGACGTTGATCTTTTCAAACCAATAATATTATGTACCAAACTTTTTTTTCTATCTCCTACGGGAAGTGCGCTAGGAAAGCCGGACGCACTATTGAACTACCCTATATGAGCATTTCTAGTATGCAGGGCTTCGAACCGGAACTGAACCGAAAACCGGAAAAACCGTTATTTTTTACCGGAACAGAACCGAAATAAAAATATCGGTTTTTACGGTTCAGTACATGTTAAAATACGCGCGTTAACATGATCTTATTACCCACTTCAATTGTCGTTCGGGCTATCATACAAGTACCATAAAATATTCTAAATTATGGTAGAAAATTTTTTTTAATACAAATAATTTTTTTTTAATTAATCTCTCGGAGCTGAACCGAAAACCGGAAAAACCGTTATTTTTTGCGGAACGAAACCCGGAACCGAACCGAAATATATTTTTTTACTCGAACCGGAACGAAAATCGAAACGAAAAAAATAACGGTTCGAAGCCCTGCACGTATGTCACCGATTTTGCTCCTAATTTTTTTTCTCAAAGTACATATCAAAAAAACATGTTTCTCAAAACCTTTTTCCCCGCCCCTTTTTTGGCTGAATTACGATTTTTTAAAATTTTGAAATCGAGCGAAATTATAGGGCTCATTTTCTTCGTTTTTTATTGAGCTTTCATTTGAAATCGGTTTCAGAGCCGAATATTCAATTTTGGCCGAATGCGGTACAAAAGCATTAAGTTTGATTTTTTGTAAAAATAGTTGATTTTGAAACTGCCGTCTAATATTTTGTTTCAACCAAAATACTTCCGGTATAGGTCATTTTTTTTTTTTTTTATATAGTTTCCAAATATTTATACAGTTTTTTTATCTAGTCAAAAAATTTTGAAGTTACACTTTGCTTTTCCAAAAAATGCTATATTCGTGTGCACTGTTTTTTTTAAAAACTACTGGAAATATATAAAAATTAAAAAGAATAATAATAATTAATAAACATAATTAATAATAATGATAATAATTTAAAATGTATTAATTAATACTATTGGATGATTCTTTGGAAATATAGTTAATTTATTTACCACTATTAATTGTTCAGTGTGGTGTGTGCTTTATTTAATAATATATTTGTGGTTTTTCAAAGGTCAAACTGTGCGTATGTTACGTTTAAACAATTGAATTTGCTATTAATGTTTAAAAATAAATCATGCTGCAATTTGTTTTTATATAAATTGGGTATTGCAAAATGTATGATCGAAAATAATAACATTAATATATTGTGGAATATGTGGAAGCTATTTAAATTAAAATTAGAATTTACTACACATCGAATTATGTTTAGTTCATTCGATTAATCTGTTATTTTATCATATACAGGTATGTCGTATTGTTTAATATGCAAAAGTTATTATAAGTTTGTTAATTAAAATAAAGTTTTACTAAATTTTGTATTTGTCGGATCAAAAAATGTGGTAGGTTTATCTTGATAAGTATTAAACTATTTTCAAATTTAAAGATGCATTACTTTTATGAAAATAAAATCAATATTTCGGTAAGGTAGTGGCACCCGTCTTGATAAGGACCCCAGTAATGGCAAATTTTTAATTAAAAGTACTGAATTAGAAATATGTATTGATATTTGATTAACTGTCTTACAGCGTGATTTGATGACAATCGACCAATAGGTGTCAAAATGGTGGACATTTAAACTAATTATTAGTTTAATTTATTTATTAATTATTAGGGGCAAGTGCTGTACCTGTGGACATTTGTCGGATTTTAGAATAAAATATATTTTTTTGAAATATAATCAAAATATATTTACTTTATTTGTATTTCACATGAATGAACATTAATTAAGTCATTAAATCAACATGCGTATAAGGTACTTTTAACATTATAAATCATAAATTTTTGATTTAAAAAAAGGCACTTTTGTCCATAGGTACAACTAGTCAATGTACCTATGGACAGCGATCATTGTACCTGAGTTGTTTCAAAGACGATTCTTTCTTTTATATATTTTGTGTCGTAGTACTTATCATTTTGTAATCATTAACAAGTGTCCATCACTGCGTGCTCATTACTGGTTTTACCTTTACCATTACTGGAGAAAAAACATGAACAAAATAAAAGGCTATAATTTAAAAAACAAACTCTATTTGCAGACTAAATTGATTAAATAAAGAGTTACTTGTTTTATCAGTAACATGAGTTCATGAGAATTACAAAAAAACAAGCCCAAAAAAACTGAAAACTTGCTCTAATAGCGGCCATAACTGGTGCCTTTACCTTAAGTGTTTAATTTACATGTATCAGATCTATGCACTAGTACAATAAATTTTACCAAAAATTGAATTGATTGTAATGTAGAAGTACAATTACTTTTAAAAAAAACATCTGCCAAGTAAATGTACAGTGCTTCCTCATGCTAAATTCATCAACAATTTAATTAAAAACCGATAAAGTATTTAGATGAACTGCCTGCCATTGGTTAACCATTTAATTTTCATACAATTTTATTAAAAAATATGAATTCGCTATTTTTCTTAATACACACCGGGTTATTTTTTCGTATATTTTTAATTTTTTAACAATTTCAATCTAAAAATAAATTTTTCTGCTATGCAAACATCAAAACGACATATTTAATATGTCAAAGTAAATAATGGCTGTAAAAAGCAAATTACGATTTTTTTAAAGCAAATTGAGATAAATCTTTGTAAGGGAATGTTTTACAACAAACGTTGTGGTAACCTATGTATATTATAGAAAATTAAATACTCCAATTTTTTACGTAACATATTTTTTCGAAATATCTTCAAAAAATACATATTTTGGAAAGTAACCCCTCCACCTTACACACGATTTTATGATTTTGAAATGAGACCGTCCTCAAGCCATAACCAACCAACCCAGTTTCATTAGTATCGGTTCAGTAGTTCATGAGTTATGCGTGTGACAAGGATTAAGGGAACATACAATCAGACACGGGACGAAAAATGTTTATCTTGGCCTGAAACGGGAAGTTAAAATTTTGAAATCGGAAAACAATTTTTTTCTCATTTTAAAACGATCCAAAGCTTTTCGTATCTTCGATATTATATATGGCGAGGAAGCAATTCTTAAGTACAAATACAAAATAATGTATTATACAAAATATACTTAATAATTTTTACAAAATTGTTAGTACTTCTACAAAAGTATCAGAGCCGTAATTACCACTGGGGGCTCCCGCAGCGTAAAAATTAGGTAAATTAAGAGTAAAAAAAAAGGTTTTCAGTTATTGCTTAGTTTTCAATTGAATGACCATTTTTTTTTAGTAGGAATAGACTACCTACAGTTTATTATCAATAAGTATTTAAGTATAATTGCAAGTATTTGGGTTTAATTTCAAAAGTACTTAAGTATTTTTACTTGCACAGCTATATACATAAAAGTTATTTTTATATTTTTAAAATAGACACAACGATGAAATCTGATCATTAAAAGAAACATTAATTATATTATTATCATATCAAATAGTCTAATATCATTATTTTAGTCTAATCAAATTAATGTGCTTTGTCAGTTTTGCAACCTGTTTTAAAATATAATAACACATTCTAAATTTCCAGGCGATCGCGTGTTGGGCATCAACAATCAGCCGGCGGATCGTCTTGCTCAGGTGCGGCGAAGTCTCCGAGCTTCCCCAGATCTGGTGCTGCTGCGACTGGTGCGGCAACTAGCGGCACCGGGTTGCCATGGTGGTACCACCGGCGTGACAGTGCCGACCGCCATGGGCGCGAACGTCAGTCGACACACGGGCAAAGGTCTGTCCGGCAGACGCACCCAGTCTAGTGGCAACATCTGCAACGGCAACAAAGCACCGCAAGTGTCCAAGTTGTTAGGGTCTTGTGCCAGTGGCAGTAATCAGAGTAAGATTTTAAACATACAAAAATAATTATTAAATATATTCATGATGAAAGGAACAAATTCGTTTAAAATTCAGGTAATTATTTTGTGCAAGAACACTCGGACCCGTCGATTAGTATTTTTAGTTGCGGATTTTTTGACATAAGAAAATTGTATACAGGGTGTCTCAAGAAGAACATATACAGTCATCATTGTAGAACACCCTATATATTATGCCATTTTTGAATTGTACGGTATATCCTGAACACTTTTACCATATCTCTAAAATCAGCGGTTTTTGGAATAATGACGTTTGAAAATTGACATTTTGAAATACACACAAATCAAATAAAATGTTTAAATTGAACAAATACACCTTGAACATTTTTTTAAAAGCCAACAAAAACAACCTGGTATGCCCAAAAGAAAACATTGAACTTTTTTCATTTTTTTATTTTTCCTTTTTTTTCTTTTTTTTGCAATACCAGGTTGTTTTTGTTGGCTTTTAAAAAAATGTTCAAGGTGTATTTGTTCAATTTAAACATTTTATTTGACTTGTGTGTAATTCAAAATGTCAATTTTCAAACGTCATTATTCCGAAAATCGCTGATTTTAGAGATATGGTATGTTGTACAAAAAGTGTTCAGAGTATACCGTATTCTATTTAAATAAATCAATGATGACTGTATTTGTTCTTCTTGAGATACCTTGTATACAATTTTCTTATGTCAAAAAATCCGCAACTAAAAATAGTAATCGACGGCTCCGAGCGTTTTTGCACAAAATAATTACCTGAATTTTAAACGAATTGGTTCCTTTCATCATGAATATATAGGTTGGTCCAACGAAAACGAAACGGCCGCGGTTTTGGCCAGTTAAAATAAGATTTTGAAAAAACGCTCGAACGCGTCGATTTTGATTTCAAGGGGGACATCTTTTGCAATAAAATGTTTGCAAGAATCTTTTCAACCCTTTGCGCTATGAGTACAACCCTTAAAATTTTAAATAGCATGATAGGGCAAGTTATACTTCATTTGAAAGGTTTTTTCATTCTAAACAAGGTGCTTTTTGTTTTTTTCAAATCTTTTGAATTTTAGTCAAGTTATTTACATTTGTAGTTCAATAAATGCATTTATTTTCTGATCAACAAAACAACAATTTAAAACTAAAATTCAAAACAAAGTAGGCTTATTACCAAGAAATGTCGCCAACTTACTCCCCAAACGTTTCAACAAGTGAGAAATAATTTTGAGCATAACTTGTATTTTTGTATGAAAGCTAGCGGAGATCAATTTGAACATTTATTGAATTAAAAGTTAAAGTTTTGGATGTTAGTAAATTTTTGTGATTTATCTGATTATAAAATAAGCCTACTTTATTTTAAATTTTAGTTCTAAATGTTTGTTTTGTTGATCACAAAATAAATCATTCATGGAATTAAAAATGTAAATAACTTAACTAAAATTAAATAGATTTGAAAATAAAACGGCCAAGTGCGTGTTGGGCACGCACATGATAGGTTTCCGTAGTCATTACGATTTATAAACAAGAGTTATTTCAACGGACGCTCTGATAACGACATTTAAATGCAAATATATCGTGACTGAACGGTTAAAATCAAAATGTCATATAACATTTTTTGTTGTATTTTAGGAGACCTATCTAAAGATACCCCACTCAATGGGGTAAGTGAAAAAAAATTGAGTACAATTTTCAGTCTATGGGAGGGGGTCCAAAATAATTTTGATAGTGTTCGTTATAATTTTCAGTGAAAGTACTAATTCAAAGTTACATTCCGAATTTTTTTCAGATTTTTTGAATAGATAGTTTAGAAATTAGGGTGGGGGGGACGCTCTGATAACGACATTTAAATGCAAATATATTTTGACTGAAGGGTTAAAATCAAAAGATCATTTAACATTATTTGTTGTATTTTAGGAGACCTATCCAATGACCACCCACTCAATGGGTTAAGTGAAAAAAAAAATGTGAGTTCATTTTTCAGTCTATGGGAGGGGGGTCCAAAAAATTTTTTTTTTCAAAAATATTATCATTTCTGTTTTTGGGTTATCAGTCTTCGTATGTATACCAAATTTCATCTTAATCGGCTTAAAATTTTTGAGGACGGATGGACGGACATGGCGAAACTATAAGGTTTCCTAGTTTTCTACGGAAACCTAAAAAAGCACCTTGTTTAGAATGAAAAAACCTTTCAAATGTAATCATGATTTATCGATGTGTTTGAGCGTTTTTACAAAATCTTATTTTAACTGACCAAAACCGCGGAAATTTTTTTCTTAATAAACTGTTTCAGTTTGTTCCACCTGATATGACTCTCCCTGTATATCAAAGATTTTTTAAAATTTCCAATTCTTATGGTGTAAAAATAAGACTTGTTTTGAATTTTTTAATAATACTGTAGCCCTAAATATGTTTTCTTCAAAAACTATCTGAACTTAGCTAATAGTATTAATATAATGCAGTATTGTTTATAATACATGCACTATAATATAATTGTAATGTATAAGTGCTTTTATTTCGAGTAATAGGCATTATTTTATCTGTAAAAATGTATACAATCTTCTCTATTGTGAATATGCCTAGATGCTGTTTGTGATTTATCACATTTATAATTTGACACCAGAAATGTAATTAGATTCGATCAAGAAGAAATTATTATAAACAAACAATTTGAAACAATCAATCTTACGAAGCTGTAAAAATTACAAGATTTGTAAAAAATAATATTTTTTATAATATACCTACCTAATGTAGGACTCTACGCCTCTACTATTTTAGAAATACCATATAAAATATTAATTTAATTAAGTTAATAATCTATGCAAAAAATCATTTCATTATTATTATTTAAAATATAATGATTGAAAAAAAATCCGGTTCCGGCCGGAATTTTACTGTAAATTCCGGTGATTCCGTTTCCGACCGGAATTCAAAATTCCAGTTCCGGTACATCCCTATAATAGATATCTACTCTTAATGTGACAAAAAAAATACACATTTTGTCCAATATTTCTTAAATGGTCCTTCATAGAAAGATTTTGTTGAAGTAAAAAGTTTATTAAATAAATATAGCTTTCAAATTCCAAATTAAAATATGGGGGATTCCATTTAAAATATCAAAATTGAGAAACGTATGGGTGATGCGAGTATGGGTGGGGGTTGCATGATGTTTTATTATTATTTCAAATGAAAATTCAATGGTAGTTACAATTTGAAATATTGCTCTAATTTTTATAGTTTTCAAAATAAAGTCGATATCCACTCTTAACACTGTATATCAAAATTTTTAAACATTAATACCAATCCCCCCATCCCTTAGGCTTTGAATTTTCGAAAATGTTATTTCTCTTGTAGAGTATTTGTAACATGTTTCATTCGAGTGAATACAAACAGAAAATGTTTTCTCATTCAAACGTTTCCACCCCCTTACAACCCCTTAGGAGTTGAATTTTGGGATTTGCTGAAATATGTATTTCATTATTTATGTTCTAAAGTATTTATTTTAAGTTCAAGTAAATCCGACCAAAAATATTTTTTTATCACACAAACTTTTACACCCCCTTTTACCTCCGTAGAGATTGAATTGCGAGATATCCTTTTTTAATGGATGCTTACATCATTAAAGAAGACACCCCTGAAATTTCACGTTTTTAGATCCAGGGGTTTCGGCTCAACGATGATGAATCTGTCAGTCAGGACACGTTATTATATGTATGGTATATATGTATATACACATGTACATATTTTATAATAACATTTGTAAAAAATTAATACGTCTATGACCTTAATTAATTTATACGTGTCAAACATATACGTGGTGTACATTTTGTCACTCATATTATATAAATTAATTTGAAATTCGAACAAATTTCTGTTCGATCAAATGTAGTTCGAAAAAATTACCATTCAAACAAAATTCCTTCGAACAAATTAACATCAAACAAATTACTTTTGAACGATAAATGTAATGTCAACAGAGTTGGTTCTTTGTTAACATTATTTCGTAGATAATACGATATTCTGTATTCATTGTACAAATGTATCAGAATTAAGATTTCCACAAGAAAATCTGAGCTTCAAATTTTATCATCATATAAATCTCTGGCGTCGGATATAAAAGTTTCAAATAATTAAATTGAGATTTTTTAATAGGAGGTACTTCATAATATTTACTAATGTTTTTTTTTTAACTTCCCAACTGGAAGTTATTTTAATCGGTCCGAAAATCAAAATCAAAAATTTCAACATATTTGTATGTTTTAAGGTCACCATAGTATATTTACACTATTTTTAGAAAGATATCTGTGTGTGTATTTATGTACATACGTATGTGCGTGTCATTTTTTACGTTCACGAAATCTCGCAAATGAAAAAAGCTATTGACTTCGTTGGGGTGCCAATCGAAGCGTCTTGACGTAAATATGATCTGAAAGAAAGGATTTTTCGAAATTCAACCTCTAAGGGAGTAAAAAGGGGTGTAAAGTTTTTTTGGTCGGATTTACTTGAAACTTAGCATAAATATTCTACAATACAAATAATGAAAAATGTATTTCAGTATTTTTTTGTTATACGTACCTAAACAGCCATAGAAGGGGTGAAAGGTGGAAACCACCCTCAAAAGTCTTCAATTCATATTCCCTTGGAAACAAACGCAATTAAATTTAAATTGTCAGTATGGTTACGTTTTATAAAACAAATGCAATTTAATTCTAATTGTCAAATTAGCTATTCTAAAAATGTGTGTTATATTTTTGACATTAGGATATTAGAAAACTAATATTCATAATACAAAGGAGCGTTTTATTTCTGACAAATTCCATTTAAATTTGTCATATACATATTAAAAAAATATTCACATAAACTATACGGAAACAATAAATAATCAGTATTCAAGTATTTATAATCATACTGTGTTGGGAAGTTGATTGTGTGGACCTAAAGGGTCTCACCCCACACAGAGAGAAAAGTCATGATAATTTTTATACAGAAAATCTTAGAAAAATTACTGTGCTCTCTTATAATGCGTGCGCAATCGACGATACAAGTAAAAAATATTTATACGTCCATATAAAAATTATCAGTGCTTACTTTATATAAATTGCTTTTTTACCACGGTAAAAATTACAGTGCTAGCATGGTAATATTTGGAATGCTGTATCAGAAAACTGCCTTACCGATTCAGTAAAATTTCTATAGCTTATTATTTATTTATTTTAAACAGAAAGGTAAAAACAATAAAAAGCAATTTCATTTTAAGAAATTTATCGATTTATTTATATAATATACATTGTTTTGAATTTTGCAATTAATAATAGTTTACAAATATAGTTGTAGAACAATTTACATAAAGATATGACAACCAATACATGTGCAAAGAGACCGATTCACAGAACAAATTAAATATAAAATAACGTATTTTCAATATCTAAAATCTAAACTAACCTTTATCTGTCAAAACTTATTTTACAAATAAATTTTCTAAAAATAACACATTAAAACCGAGCAAAACATTATTGTAAAACATTTATCACCCACTTTCATTTAAAATTCGCACAAAACAATAATTTTAATAAAATAAAAACAATCATAGCCATTTTGAATCTAAATATGCTACATTTCCCGCTTTAATATTATTCACAACACTTTTTAATATAAATTATAATATAATACTTTAAAATCACGATAACATAGAAAAATATCTTTAAAATAGAAAACACTACACAATTACAATATGTACTTTTAAAACAAATATACATTCCAAAAAAAGTATGTAACTGTCAGCTTATACGCCGTCGGAAATCGAAAATAGCCGACTGTACTCGAACCTTACTACCTTGTTTATGCTGATAGTGAAATTTGCTTTATATCCCAACTTTCTATTAAAATATATTGAAAACCATAAATCTGAGATCTAGACATGATGCGTATGATTTTTAGAGAATCGTTTTACAAACAAAATAAAACCATACATACATCTCCACGACTAACAGTTAATGAGATATAACATTTTTAGTTTTTGTGTTTTCAACATAATTGGTATCTTCTGTCTTTTTCTTTCTTTCTGCTTTAGCCAGATATCTTTGAAATATCATTGAATTTTATAAGTCAGTATTGTAAAATATATCAGACCGCCTAATAATTTACATCAACTTAAATAGCATTTTTTTTAAGAAAAACAATTAAAAAATACAAATTTGTCGAGATAGGAACTTTTTACTGTGCTGTTTTATAAATTTCGCTGGGCTGTATTTTAAAAAATAATATTGTGTCCTTTACTTTTTATACTATGAATTTTAATTTTTCTTATTTTACCGTATAAAATTGACCATATTCGACTTTCGCACATCGTTTATAGTGCAGAGCACAGTAATTTTTCTAAGATTTTTCTCTCCGTGCACTTCAACCTTGTTTTAATAAAAAAAATTAACCACTTAACCACATAATTTAATATCTACTTCTATGAACCAAGTATATTTTTGATATACACTAACATAATCAACAAAGATCCTCAGAGACAACAAAACAATACATATTCTACGCAGCGAAGCACCTACTTTACATACGTACATACATCTTACAAACCACAAACTTCCAAACAGGCATACACACGTATGTATATTATAATGTAAATACAGGTTCTACTACGTTTAACGAATTACCTAGCATTGAATTTGAAAATATACTTCAAAGCTGTTCAGTGTTTATAACGTCTTCAAAAACAAACAACTCTCAAGAACAGAAAATAAATATATAGGCTCCCATAAACAGAAGCGAAACATTCGTAGCGGCTGCAGCGCGAAAAAAACGCGTTAATTGCGGCAGCGAATATCGCACGTCTATTTACATCGACGCGACGCGTTTATTTTATCAATATAGTCATTTGTTTTTTTTTTACACATTCGCTATTCCATGCTATCTGACACTCACATTAGAGTTGGGCGCGGGTCGTGATTTTTTCGGGTCACGGTCGTGACCCACGTCAGCGTGAGCGATTTTAAAATCATGAATCGTGAGCGGGCGTGATCGTGAGTCAAATTAAAACAACCGTGCGTGAGCACATTTTTCTCGTGCGTGATTCCGTGAGTATATTTAGAAGATATTTTTTTATAAACTTATTTGATCTTTTTTTAATATTTGAACTAACAATGCATAAATATGTATATTTTAAAACGAATTTTAACATTAAAAAATATAATATAAAAAATAAATGTTATTTTTAGAAGCACTTTCTCATGGTCAGTATTGCCAACTATATCAGAACACCAAAAAAAGATTTAAATTGTAATACAGTATTTTATAATAAAATCGTAAATTAAAATTTAAAAAAATGTAGTTGTGATATTAATAATAATAAAAATAATTATGAAAATAATAAAAATTAATAAAAATAAATAAATAAAAAATGTATATTGAATAATTACGTCCGGAGCACATACAGAAATATTCCGAATTAGTATTTTCTAAAATTTTGTATTGTATTGAACTGTTTTTAGTTTTTATAATATCTATTTAAATAATAAGGTAATCCAAAAATTATATTGAGTAGGTAAATTAAATTAAAGGTGTGTTTCCCGTTTTGAAACATTCATAATAGACAGGATGATTCTTGTCAGGTGGAACAAACTTGATTGATCGAGAAAAATATTTCAAGTAAAAAAGTTCACATTAGCATGTGCCCGGAAACTCTTCGTGAGGGAGCTACAGTCTGCCAATGATTTTGCCTAAAATTAGTTTTTATTTAATATCTGGAGAACTCATTGTAATACAGTAATGAAATTTGATACCCAATTTAGTATTTATACGTGTTATCGATTTCCAATATCAACCAATGATTATTTATATCAGGGTGTATACAGTCAGTGGGCCTACGAATTTTTATCAAGTATTTTTTTGTTCTTTAATTTTTTTCTATGTTTGGCATTTTTATAAGATTATATGCCACAAAATACATAGAAATAAATATATTTTAATAATAATTTGTCATGCGAGAAATATGATAGTATAGATTACAGAATTCGACTTAATACGGATTTTACAAAATAAATGTAGGTTCTTGTTCCTGGATTAAAAATTAAAAAAAAGGTTGATATAAATATTTCATTTAATATGAGTCCTCATAGACTTATAGCCAGTTGTATTACTGTAATTCGTACTTAACTAATTTGACTAAAAAACGAAACTAAAAATTGCTATCTAAGGATGCATTTTTGGAAATATATTTACATGAACTTTTTTATTAACGTATTAAGTCAATTTCTGTAAAACTATCTTTACTATCATATTTCTCGCAAACGGTTGAATTTATGACAAATTCTTAAAATATATTTCCGTATATTTTGTGGCAAATAAAAGTGCCAAACAGAAAAAATAGTAAGAACAAAAAAATACTAAATAAAAATAAAAAGACCCATAATCATTGGTTGATCCTGGAAATCGATAACACGTATAAATACTAAACCGGGTATTACATTTTTATTACTGTATGACAATGGGCTCTTCAGATATTAAATAAAAACTCATTTTAGGCAAAATATTTGGCGGTCTGTAGCTCCCTCACGAAGAGTTCCCGAACTTTTTTGTTTTAAATATTTTTCACGATCAACTATTTCACTTGATATGATTCACCATGTATGTTTTTTAAGATTTAATACCGATTGTAATTACACTTATCCGAAAAATTAAAGGAACAAACAATTACAAAAAAACGGTTCGATGGATCAATTTCAAAATTTACAGGACTGTTGGGAGTACATTAAGCTGTAAAAATACCTGGAAACATTAGTCTTCCCATCAATATTTGTAAAGTAGCGACAGATTACTAAAAGACCATAAAAAGTCATTTTTTTGTACCTTTTGAAACTAATGGTGAGGCTAAAAAAAAATGTTTTCTAATAAAGTCATGAAAGGGTCTTATAGGAAATTTAATCAAGTTCTTAAAACTGCCCTTAACTTTACTGTTTAATCATTGGTTGCTGATATATTTATGAACGAAGACAAAAGAATCATTTTTCATTTAAAGTCAGATATCTCGGCAAAAAAAATTGAGAGGGACCAAAAAAAAAAACAAATTAAAGCTGAACAAACAAGTTAACTGACTAATGCAATGGTTTAATTGAAAAAAAATTTCCCGAAACCGCGGACCCTTAAAAAAAAATAGGAACATTTTTGTGTCTCACTATTTCTTATGATTGCGCGATAACCGTAACTAAAAATAATTCCGGCAAGACATACACGAGTGTATGCCATAAGGGTTCCGAAGTACGTACTACGTGAAATGTTTGGAACCACTTACAGGTGCATTTTTAAGTTAAAGTAAAATATAAAAAAGTCTCAAGTTCTACTAATTGAGATCTATATTTTGACATACCACATGCCTAGATATCAAAAAAAAAATTTATGACGCCCCTCCCTATAATTCCAAAATTTAAAATTATATTGTTGGCTTTAGTATTTGTCGTTAGTAGTCCCACCAAAGCCTCGTTACCAAATTTTTTTCAGATTTTTTGAGCCAGTAGATACAAAGATAGAGGGGGGGGGGACAAAATAAAACACTGGTTTTAGCCCCCTACAGGCGCCATTTTTGAGTTAGAAAAAAAATAAAAAATATGGTCATGTTCTACGAATTGAGATGTACATTTTGACATATCACATGCCTAGATATGAAAATAAAAATTTTTAATTCTCTTACACCCCTCCCTATTATTCCAAAATTTAAAATTATATTGTTGACTTTAGTATTTGTCGTTGGTAGTCCCACCAAAGCCTCGTTACCAAATTTTTTTCAGATTTTTTGAGCGAGTAGTTACAGAGATAGAGGGGGGTGGGGGACAAAATAAAACACTGCTTTTAGCCCCCTACAGGCGCCATTTTTGAGTTAGAAAAAAAAAAATATATGGTCATGTTCTACGAATTGAGATGTACATTTTGACATATCACATGCCTAGATATGAAAATAAAAATTTTAAATTCTCTTACACCCCTCCCTATTATTCCAAAATTTAAAATTATATTATTGACTTTAGTATTTGTTGTTGGTAGTCCCACCAAAACCTCGTTACCAAATTTTTTTCAGATTTTTTGAGCCGGTAGTTACAGAGTTAGAGGGGGGGGACAGAATAATATACTGCTTTTAGCCCCCTACAGGCGCCATTTTTGAGTTAGAAAAAAAATAAAAAATAGGGGCATATTCTACTAATTGAGACGTAAATTTTGACGTGCCACACGTCTTGGTATAAAATTTTTTTGTTTTTTTGGATTTGCTTTAAAGCCCCCTACATGCACCATTTTTGATTTAGAAAAAAAATAAAAAAGGGTCAAATTACGCTTGTTTGGTTATACATTTTAACGTGTCACATGCCTTGGTATAAAAAAAAATATTGTTTTTACCTAGCTTTAGCTCCTTATTTCCCCCCCTGAAAAATTATTTATTCAATAAATTTGTACATATTTTACTAGAGGGTGTCATTTTACATGTTCAGTAAAAATTTCAAGTTTCTAGCTTATATAGTTTACGAGCTATTTAGCTTTGAGTGAAAAGGACGGACGGACGGTCGGACATACGGACGGACGACAAAGCGATAGTAATAGGGTTTCTTCGGAACCCTAAAAATATGCTAAAAGAATCTCAAAACTAGATACTTGAAGCTTTAAAATGCTTTTTTACTTTCTTATACCATGTATATGAAATATACATTAGTATAAGTATAGTGAAGCCGATTTTTTTCGAATTCCAGATTTTGACGGAATTATCTATTTTGACCTTCCCTGAATCCATTCTGACTATTTTCGCCATGATCTCTGTGTGTCTGTCTGTCTGTAAGCGCTGACAAATCGTAGAAGGGTGATATTTTATATTTAAGATTAATTTTTGGCTGGAAAGAAAACGTCCTATTTTTGAAAACGATCTTTCAACCGGATTATGTTTACCTACGTCGATTTTTTAATTTTTCGAATTATTCTGAAACAGTGCGAAATAGAGAAAAATGGTCAAGTTAAAAAATGTAGGTAATATATATATCTATAATTTATGTTCTATTTATTTTTTTGTAAAAACGAATTAAAAAAAAATGTATTATAATTCAAATGGTTCATAACAGAGAAAAAAATGTATGGGGAATAAATTATAGATAATAACATACTCGACATTTTTTATCTAAAACATTTTTTCTTATTTCAAAAATAATTCAAAAATCCAAAAATTTACAAGAGTAAACATCCGTTTTCAGTTATTACGTTTAAAAAATCACTTGTTATATAAATATAAAATTATTCATTTTGCTCTTTCTTGTTAGTTTATTAGAAATGTTTAAATAAACAAAGAATCACGTATACAATTCACTGTTAGGGTAGGTTAGGTTCGGTATAAGAAAGTCCCGTGGTTCCCAAGGCAGATATTTTTAATTTGGATACGACCATTTTTCACAGAGATACATAAAAGTTGTAATTGTTTGTTCCTTTAATTTTTTTGATAAGTGTATATCATTTATATTTTAACAGTATTCAATAGAAGTTATTTTAAATAATGATACAACAGTATGTAAATATTGACTAGTTGAGATAAATTCGTAATTAAATGTAACACACAGGTGACAACAAGCAAAGACGTCGGTTCTGCGGTTCCCTCCCGAACCACCTAGATGGCACCGAGGAGAACACCGAATGCGACTCGGTATGTTACGTGAAGGAGAACAACAACCATGCGTCGCCATCACCACCGGTAGTAGCGACCGTAAGCGTCGTTGGTGGTAAGAAGTACCCTGCGCCGCCACCGCCGTCACAGAGGTATGTCCCAGCGCCTACACCACCGCATGTACCGGTCACGGGAAATGGTAATATCAAGTATCATCAACCGCTTACAGTGAAAGTGGCTGCCGGTAGTGATACTGCTTTATGTGATCAAGGGTTGGTATATTTACTTATACATATTTCATCAATTATGCACAATTCAAATTATCTAATTTAACTGACAGCTGTCAACAAGCAAAATAAAAATATTAAAGTACATATTTATACATTCTTTTTGAACATTTTGTACGTATAGTCCAGTACATTTAGACGAAAAATAGATGTGTCTGGGGAAAATTTCGCAGGGAGCTGAATTTTTGTATACACCTTTATTTTGTCTTTATAAATAAGGTCCAAAAGTCTCCATCGATCCCTTGCGAGCATACTTTTATACAGCCCACAGGAGGTGCTAACAATTAGTTTTAAGTAAATATCTCTGTATTTATTAATTCTGTGACTAAAATAGTTATTATCAAATATTAAGATTTGAAAATTACCTACAACAAAGACCTTATAACTTTTTTCGTACAAGTAATAGTTTTCGCTTATTAAGAGGATATTCTATTCTAAAAATGTGAAAATCTTTTTGCATTTTATTAATAAATGGGCTTACAAAAATATGTGTACAAAATCCTATACCCCAATTCCCAAAATTGGCGAAGTTATAATGGTTTGAAGAAGATATGATAATATCTCTATATTTATAGATTTTACGATAATAAAAGTTATATAACGATAGGAAGATTAGAAAATTCTCTACAAAAAGGTTTTTTATAGTTTTTCATACGAACTATAGTTTTCATGAAAACTGGGTGCAAAATATATGACTTAAGCAAATACTACTAGCCCAGGCAACATATAATTTTTGACTAATGTAAATATTATGACGAATGTGTGAGGTTTAAAATTTTGGCAGTAGTTAGAACATACCAAGATGTATATTTCCAGAAAACTCCCTAGCAAAGTAAATTTCGTAATATAGGGATTTTGTAAACTAATAAAATAAAAAGCTTCAATGAACAGATCTGATATTTTAAAATTAATTCGAAATACATTTTAATTTTATTTTGTTTTTATTTGTTAAAAAATTCAGCATATAAACTAAAACAATTTTTAATATAATTATTATCATGTATGTATTTAAACTTTAAAGAATTAAACTAGTAGAGAAGATGTAAATTTTCATATTTTGTAATAAAGCTTTTTAATAGTATATACCAGCAGTTCTTAAACTTATGTTGTCTGCGGACCCCCTTTTGAAAAATTATTTTTCAGGGACCCCCTCCCTGCAGGGGTTATTTTAAGAAAATTTTACCTTATTTTTTTGCTCCATACTTACAATTTTTGTTTTTCAACTGCAATGACCTTTGTTTTTTGCATTACATTTCTTACATTTTTTGCTTTAACAACTGCAATGACCTTTTTTCCAAACATTTAATTATTTTATTTATATATTTTTTAAATTTTTTGCACTACACAAATTAGCATTTACAACTGCAGAAATAAGCTACAACTACACACTAAAATAACCCCTGCCTCTCTGACAGAAAAATAAAGAAAGTCGTTAGATAGTAATTAATCATTGGTAAAATAGAAATGTAAAAGTACTTTAATTTATGCCAAACATGAAGTTAGATTGGGAAGACCTTTTTTTTTTTTTTTTAATCGTAAATACTATTTTCTATGTACATTTATAGTCATAAATTTTTTTATTTTTTTAAATTATGCTCGCGGGCCGCACCGAGGGTCCTCGAGGGCCGCATGAGGCCCGCGGGCCGCGGGTTGGACAAGCTTGAAATATATACAAAGGCTCTAGCCGGGTAAGCATGCATAATCGGCCTTTACATAGATTTGGTGATTGTTTTTGGAAGTCACATTCTATGTAACTTTCAACTTGATCAAATATTAGCTTTAAAAGTTTATAATTTAAAAAAACATTTTTTTTTTCGATTATCGCATTTTTTTTATAGTCCGTCAATCGAATTTGATGGTGCTTGTAGTATATTATAGAGGTACTTATGACTCATTAGAGGTAATATTATTATGATCCTCTGTACATAGTAAACCAGAAAAAAATGTACTCAGGGGGCAATCACCATTTTTTCATGAAATATACCTTCTATGTACCCAAACAATATTATAAATCCCAAACTGATTCAAAATGTTCATGTTTGCTGAGAACATTAATATTTTAAAAAATAATTCTTGTCGATAGTTTTTAATGCAAGAAGTTTCGCAGTTAGCAGCGGCAATGTGATTTGTCACTACTAAAGACGCTTATAAACATTTCGAAGCGATTTAATGTTATTTAAAAAGCAGCCTATGATAAAAAAATAGCTAAATTGATTCATTGGCACAGTTCCCATACATTTCTTTATCTTTGTCAAGCCATGGGGCTCGTCAAATTCCCTAGTCAAGTCCTGTTTAGTAACAAATTAGAGATGTTTTAAAACGTTTTTTCTTATTAATTTTGTTATATGGATCTCTTTTAAACAGCTTTTATTATAATAATTAAAACATAAAACTATTTAAATTATTCACGATTTTATTAAGTTCTGGTTCCGGCCGGAACTAGTAAATTCCGGGCGAATTTTCCGGAATTTTTAAATTTTATTACTGCTTTCTACTAAGAAATTTATAGATAATATACGTTGTATTTGCTTAAAAATCAAACATAAATATAATAATTATGATATCATTTTATTTACAAAAATTTTAATGGAAACAACCATTTCATAAGACAAATGCTGTTTTTTAACACTTTGTGTAACAAAAGTATGATTGTAATTATAACATTAATTGACCTTAAAAAAATAAGTAATTTTTTTTATAATGATATATTAACAAAAATGTCATTATATTACGGACATTGAACTGTTTAATTATACAGGGACATATCAGGTGGCACAAATTTGAACAGTTGATCGAATAAAAAATTTCAAGAAAAAAAGTTCATCAACATGTGTCCTAAAATTCTTCGCGAAAGAGTTACAGACTCTCAAATATTTTGTCTAAAATTAGTTTTTATTTAATATTTTGAGAACCCATTGTGAAACAGTTATGAATTTATATAATCAGTTTAATATTAAACACTTATTAATACTAAATCGATTATAAAAGTAAAGATCAAGAGAAAATTTTGAAATCGTAGAAAAATTTTTCTTTAAAAAATGATCACAAAGCTTTTCGTATTTTTGATAATAAAACAACTCATAACAAAGATACAACGCATTTTATTCATTATTGTATAAAAATCACAATTGCTATGGAAACTAAAATATTTTTGTTAGTCGAGTGCAATAAAAATTTAAAAGTCAAGTAAGCTTTGGAAAAAAGAATACTTGATGTTTAAAATTTTTATATTTATTAAATTTCGTTGCTTATTTTGTTAATATATAACAGCAATGCTTGCTTTAGGGAGGGAGGCTGGGCGACTGCTCGAGGTTCCAGTTCAGAAGAGAAGGGGCGGTATATGGCCACATGGAGAAAAACTGATTTTTTTAGGAAAAAAAATTAAAAACAAAAAAAAACTAGATATAACTCAATCGGACAGGCCCCATATATCCCTGGTCTAAATAATCATTGGTTGATACTGGAAATCGATAACACGTATAATATTAAACCAGGTGTCAAATTTAAGTACTGTATCACAATGAGTTCTCAAAATATTAAATAAAAACTAATTTGAGACAAAATCTTGGAGAGCCTATAGCTCCCTCACGAAGAGTTTCCGGACACATGTTTATATGAATTTTTTTACTTGAAATTTTTATCTTAATAAACTGTTCAAGTTTGTTCCACCTGATATGACTCTCCCTTATATCAAAATTTTTTTAAAATTTTCAATTCTTATGGTGTAAAAATAAGATTGTTCTGATTTTTTTAATAATACTATAGTCCTAAATATGTTTTCTTCAAAAACTATTTGAACTTAGCTAAAAGTATTAAGATAATGCAGTATTGTTTGATAAATAGCAATTTATTGGTGCTTTTATTTCGAGTAGTTGGCTTTCTTTTATCTGTAAAAATTTATACAATTTTCTCTATTGTGAATATGTCTAGATACTGTTTGTGATTTATCACATTTATAATTTGACACTAGAAATGTAATTAGATTCGATCAATCAAGAAGAACGTATGATATGCAAACAATTTAAAACAATCGAAGCCGTAAAAATTACAAGATTTGTAAAAATTAATATTTTTTATAATATACCTACGCTTCTACTATTTAAGAAATACCATATAAAATATTAATTTAAGATATTAATCTATGTAAGAAACCATACATATATTATTTTAATTATTATTATTAATTAAAATAGAATATAGAACGTTTTTTTTTTAAATCCGGATTTTTTTTGTAAATTCCGGAGATTCCGGTTCCGGCCGGAATTGAAAATTCCAGTTCCGGTACACCCCTAATAACATCACAGTTGTACTGTATGTAATTAAATTAAATAAATAAAAAATCCGGCCGGATTTTTTTGTTAATTCCGGCGATTCCGGTTCTGGCCGGAATCGAAAATTCCTGTTCCGGTACACCCCTAAATAAATAATTTTTCTTGAATACTTAAAGAAATTAAGTTTTTACGTTATTTTGTATAAAACATATTATGTAACGTTTGTTATTTTAAATTTTTATAATATTTTTACATCGCAATCAGGGTAATAACTAATAATGAATGCATCTGAATATTTCAATATTTAACGGACACTGGACTAATATTATTTTAGAGTTAATTTTCATATAGGAATATCCTGTTACTTACAATAATAAAACAAGACTAATATGTACTCACATAAAATAACATTATTTACTTTCACAGTTAAATAATTCAAAATGGTTTAACTTTTCCAATCATAGATAAACACATTTTCGTTAAAACTTTACCCGAATTTTGAGATAAACAATATATCAGTGAAAAGCAGTGTTTATTTTTGTAACATAGAAAGTGTTTGTGTGTGTGTGTGTGTCTGTGTATTACAAGAGAGGTTCGTGATTACAGGTATGGCTCAGAACGATCTCCAGAGGATGAAAACCCACCTCCGGGACACTCCGGATCAGAGCCTGGAACGGATGAGGGGGACATCTACGCAAAGTACCCGTTTATAACTCCCGGTAAGCTAATGTTTATTTTTAATGTAATATGCCGTGTAATCCTCGGATGTTTTCGCTGTCAGTTTCATCCTGCTTGGTTGACATTTACTATCGTTGTGTGTTTATTGTTAGTCATTTGTTGCATTTTAAATACGTTTCGCACTGAAGAAGCGAAATATAACATAAAACAAATAATAATGTAGGTACATTTTACTCATCTACAAAATATGTATATTGTATTTATGTGATAATTATTCTAATAAATACTACTGGAAAAACGGAGAAACTGTGGTTTCTAGTCACTTAAACTGGAACTGTTAGGCTCCTGATGAGGACTTCTTGTGAAGTCGAAACACGTGTCGAGTGACATTGTTTTATTGTGGTTAAGGTGTATAATTTTAGTTTAAGAGATTGTAATAATTAATTAACTATGAAAAAAACATCTGCCAAGTAAATGCACAGTGCTTCCTCGTGATAAATTAACCAAAACCGATAGTGTTAAGATAAATTGCCTGGTATTGGTTAATCATTTAATTTTTATACAAATTTTACTAAAAAATCTTAGTTCGAAATTTTTCTTAAAACGCATCTAAATATGTTTTCATATATTTTTAATTTTTGACAATATCAATCTAAATCTAAATTTATGCAAATGTCAAAATGACATTTAAAACGTCAAAATTACATTTAAAACGCCAAAATTACATTTAATATGGCCAAGCAAATATCAATTTAGAAAAACAAAACATGAATTTTTAAAATAAATTGAGATAAATCTTTGTAAGGGAATATTTTACAACAAACGTTGTAGACCCATATTATAGGAAATTTAATGCTCTACAAAAAATATTCTATAAAATGTTCACACACGACCCAACCATCTGACCAAGTTTCAACAATATCGGTTCAGTGGTTTCTATTTTTGAAAATAATCTTTCAATCGGATACGGATGTTTACTGATGTCAATTTTTGAATATTTCGAATTATTTTTGAAACGATGTGAGTTAGAGAAATGGTCAAGTTAAAAATTGTAGATAATAAAATAGATAAAAAAACGTTTTTGGAAATTTTACAAAAAATGTGTTAGCGTTCAACATGTTAATTTTTACCTAACCTAATATACATTTTAACTATTAACTTAACCGTTCTTTTCATTTATATATCATTATCATTTTTATTATAGAATATCAATTATTGTAAACTTTCCTTAACAAGGACCTGACTGACCTAATTGAATTAGTGCTTTATTCCCCTTACACATCGGCGATTCAGCATCAGCATCAGCTGAGTCGCGCTGCTAAATCACAAAGTATGCGATTTAACAGCGTAGTTAAATTTGTAAGTACACAAACGTAAGATATATAATAAACTGCCCTGGTCGGCACAAGACTTTGTTATACATCATGATACAGAAAAAATTACATAAGTTAACACTTTCTGCTAAGAAATTGAATATAATTAACTAAATTACATTAATTGTTGTTTTTGTTGATGTTCGAGATATATTTTAATTCTATTCTGTGATTTTATTTCAAACGTTTTTATTATAAATCGTTATAATAGTTTTCCTGTTTAAAAATAACGTTGTTTTGTCAATGGTTTCTTATTTGTTTGATATTTCAACAGTTCAACACGTTTTATATATTTAATTGACAGTTGTAACAAAAAATACTTTTAATTTCATAGGTAACTAGATTATTCAAACACATTAATAAAATTAATTTTAAATAAAAACAAAAATGATTATTTGCTTCCTCGCAATATCGAAGATACGAGAAGCTATGTGATCGTTTCAGATTGAGACAAAAAAAAAGTTCTCCAATTTCAAAATTTTAAATTTATTTATCCGTTTCACGTCAAGACAAACACTTTTCGTTCCGTGTCTGTCTGTCTGTCCGGCCGTCCGTCCGTCCGTCCGTCCGTCCGTCCGTCCGTCCGTCTGTCCCCTGAATCCTTGTCACACGCATAACTCATGAACCACTGAACCGATATTATTGAAACTTGGTCGGATGGTTGGGTTTGGTTTGAGGACGGTCCCATTTCAAAATCATCAAAATCGTGTGTAAGGGGGAGGGGTGACACCCCAAAATATTTATTTTTTCAAGATATCTCAAGAACGACACATGTTACGAGAAAATTTTATAGAATATTTTTTGTAGAGAATTAAATTTCCTATAATATGGGTCTACTACGTTTGTTATAAAATATTCCCTTACAAAGATTTATCCAAATTAATTTTAAAAATTCGTGTTTTGTTTTTCTAAATTGATATTTGATTGGATATATTAAGTGTCATTTTGACGTTTTAAATGTCACTTTGGCGTTTTAAATGTCACTTTGACGTTTTAAATGTCATTTTGACATTTGCATAAATTTAGATTTAGATTGAAATTGTCAAAAAATTAAAAATATATGAAAAAATATTCAGGTGCGTTTTAAGAAAAAATTCGAACTAAGATATTTTAGTAAAATTTGTATAAAAATTAAATGGTTAACCAATGCCAGGCAATTTATCTGAACACTATCGGTTTTAGTGAATTTAGCACGAGGAAGCACTGTGCATTTACTTGGCAGATGTTTTTTTAGTCAATTTAAAAAAGATACAAAAAAAAGAATAAGACATAAATTATAGATAGTAATATTCTCTATAACTTGTATATAACACATTTTTTTCTAATACGTACCGTTTAAAAAATAATTCGAAAAATTCAAAAAAATTAAAGAAAATCGATTATTACTTAAAAAAACATTTGGAGGGAAAAATGAACATAACATAAATTATAGATAAGAGCATTTTCTATAACTTTAATCTAAAACATTTTTTTCTACTGCGCACCGTTTCAAAAATAATTCGAAAAATTCAAAAATTGACATCAGTAAACATCCGTTTCCGGTTTAGTGATGTTTTTAAAAAATAGGAAGTGCACATCTAGAGTATACAAGAACCTTAAGTTTAAAATTTCATGTCTGTAAGTCTTACCGTTTTGGCTGTAGAGCGTTCACAGACACACACACACACACACAGACGTCATTGAGAATATGGTCGTACGTGGTTCGGGGATCCTCAATACGTGTAATTCCGTTGAAATTTCGAGTTCGAATTTTTTCATGATCACTATACTTTATTTATACAGTACATTTCGTGTATGTATGTATAAAAAAGTAAAAATCTAGTAACTTTTTATATCTTACGTTTGTGTACTTACAAATTTAGCTACGCTAATTGTAAGTCTGGATTAAGTCTGAGCAAAGCTTTGTGCAAACGAAACAAAACTTAAACTTTGCTCGGACTTAATCCAGATTTACAATTAGCTAAACCTGACTTAAGTTTAATACGGTGCAAACGGCAGGGCCGTAACTACCACCGGGGCAGTGCCCCGGGGCCCCCGAGTATAGGGGGCCCCCGAACAAGGAATGTATTTTTTTTACGAAATCGGATTAAAAAAAGTTTTGAGTTTTTTTTTTTTAAATAAAAACCCAAGTATAGTACATAAAAATCTACAAAAAAAGAATGTCCCTCTACCATTTGTTGCCCACAAGATATGATTCTTATTTTTTATTTTTTAATGTGTTTCTTAGCCGTTTTGATTTGGAACTTGTCACAATTACTTATTTATAATCATAAAGAATATCTTCTCAAAATTTTATTAAAATCGCTTTACTATTGGTCGTTGTAAAAAAGTACTTTAGGTTCGTAATAAAATTATGAGATTTTTTAAAATTTAGTTTTATGGGGAAATTCATAACAAAGTTTAAAATGATTTTTTTGTTTATGCAATCTGGTCAATAGAATTGCAGATATTTAAAAAAAACGTACACGAAAAACTATAAAAATGGTCGTTTTTTCAACAAGGTACAAAAAATGTCGCTAATATAACTCCACTATAAATCGAATTTTATGCAGCTCGATATGAGAAATTATTGTTTGTTTTTTTCAAAAAAATTATTTACTGGTTTAATTGTCATTGTTTACAAAAAATATTAATAATTAAAATTTGAAAGCATTCACATTTTTATTAAAAAACTTATTTTTTTCGAAAATAGTCACATACTTTTAAATTGTTCAAAAAAATTTTTATAAGGGGGGCCCCTCGATCACTTGCTGCCCCGGGGCCCCCGAGCCTCTAGTTACGGCCCTGGCAAACGGGCATTAGACTTTCAACCAGTGTTATGTAGTTCGATCAAATGAATGTCCGGTATTATAAAGGAGCTAACAAAATTTGCTAGCTAGCAATTACTTTCAAATGGGGTATTAATTCTGTACTAGTATCTATGGATTAGTTATGGAATTTAGAGCAGTGACACTTCAACTAATTGTAACACAGTTGCAATCTTTGACCGTACAAAATAATTTTCATAACATCACCACTGTTTTAATACAGTTTGTATTTACCTACAACGCGTGCGCGAAACTTTTCAAAGTCATCAACAAACTCCAAAAGAACTGTCATATAAGTTTGATATCTGAGTTGAAAGTGCTTGCTAGCTAACAAATTTGCTAGGTCCTTTATGATACCAGACATAAGTCCATTAGTTTTCGTATCGAAACAAACAAGCAAACAATTGCCTCAAAAAATCCCCCAAAATTTAATTTTACAGACAGAACCTTAAAATTGATAAGTGTAGCATTTTTTTTAATAAATACAATCTGTTGATAAAACAACCTATCGATATCTTAAAAAAAAAACAGTATTGCTTCTGATTGTGAAATTTCATCAAATATAAAAAAAAATCGACAAAACGTAATTACTAACTGTATCCGTGTTCTACTTATTACACCATTATCAATTCGTGGTACAAAGCCAGCAACTACAAATTACTCGAATTTACATTTTTTTCTTCTTGTATTTTTCACAATCAGTTGTATAAATTCGTGGTGCTTAAATAGTCAACACGTTTACATACTCTCTGAATACACGTCCGGCGGAGTTCTCTCTAATTATTTCCTGTGTCTGCCTCGCTCACTCCTCTTTACACCGCCACGTCCCCCGCGCGATTGTATATGCAAATTCATCAACAATACCGCAACCTTTGTCCAATGTCGACATTTAGACGTGTATGAGCACGGCCAATTCAATTAATGTCGACATTTATTTATGTTATTCGAGATATGGTTGTTTAAGGTAGCGCAGAGCGTTGAGATCGGTGATTGTAATAGTCCGCTTCTTCTTTCATTTAGAGATATCTAGTGAAACACTTTAATTGGAATGATAAGCAAAATTACAATCTGGTGGAGTTTGTTAAAAATGTTCAAATCTTCTGGGCTATTGTGCCGTGGTCGTTATAGTGTTCTTTTAGACGTTTTGTCGTTCTTGGATGACAGTAGTACTCTGTCTATGACTATTGCTCTCCATGTAGCTAATCGTAAATTCATATTCTAAATATTTAAAATTATTTTTTTTATCAATGTTAAATATGGCATAAATATTTTTCGTTCTTATAAATAACCCATTTGATACTTTTTATAAATATGTAAGTACTAGGGTGTTTTTTTAATTTTTATTTTTTCGGTCCCGCCGGCCTATGTTTTAGCTTTGGATCAAAAGTTAATTGTCCCAAAATTTCAGACTCATAGATCAAACCTGTGGACGGCGCAAACCGAGTCATTTTCCCATTTGATTAACATGGGAAAAATTACTTTTTACTTATGCGTGAATATCTCGTTGAAAAATTTATTTATTTTAATTTCTTACAGTAACGGGGAAAGATATTTGAATGCGCAATAATTTAAATTAACCCTTATCCTGTAACAAAAAAAAATTACACATTCTGTCTTTTGGGTAAATTTTGCCCAACACAATTTTATTTTTTTTTATTTACAGTTTTTACAAGTTATTTCAGTAAATGAATGCGTTTTGCATATAAATAAATTACACGAAGTACATTTTGTAGCATATTTAGTGCTATTAGATAGGTTTGGGCACATGTGACAACGTGCTCTCTTTAAATTTTGTTTATATTGAGGCTGTATAATGTGTACAACCTCTTTGGCCTTTGAGCTATGTGGCTGGGATGTTCGCTGTTGGATTTCATCATGAACTAGATCTAGCCCCAATTGCTCTAGATAAAGTCTACGCCGGAAATGTTTTTTCTTATTCCATTCTGGATTTATTAAAGTCCAAATCACGTAGGCATTATAGGCAGAAATGTCAAGCATATTGCTGAAAAGAGCCATAGGCCATCTATTGGTCTTTCGCTTACAACTATAAGTTCCAACCAATTGGTCCAAAGTATCCACTCCGGCCTTGGTCGCATTGTAAAATTCAATGATTTCAGGCTTTTTCAGGGGGCTTTCTCCAATTTTGGTGTCGTGGTGTAATGTACTTAGAAGATAGACACAGCGATTTTTTTTGGCACATATGCAACTAATGTTGTTTTATTTTGATGTTCAAATAGAAATTCAGAAAAAAGTGGCGGTTTTCGTTTCATATCCAGTATGTGTTGCGGTAAAAATATTTTATTCTTACGGACGGTTCCAACCATAGTCATTTTTCTTTTCAAAAGCTGAACACCAAGATCATACGATGTGAAAAAATTATCGTAAGTTACGTTCCTACCTTTGAGACCAACTGCTAAATCCAATACTACACGCATACCTTGATTTTTTTCAGCTTTGCAATTTCGGTCTTTGCCTGTATATACCTGAAGAGCCCAGGCAAAGTTAGTGGTAGAATCACAGAGGGCCCAAATTTTTATTCCATATTTTGCCGGTTTTGACGGAATATACTGTTTGAATGGGCATCTTCCGCGGAAAGCTACCAACTGTTCATCAACAGTTACGCATTCATTAGGATTGTATAATGTTTGCATATTTGCAGCCCATTTGTTCCATAAAACTCTAATGGGTGCCAGCTTGTCCCGCGCACGTCGTTCTTCCCTATCGGATCGGTCGTCAAAACGCAACACACGACTTATATTTTGAAATTTCCGCAATGGCATAGTAGCTTTGAAGAAACAAAAAGTAACGGTCAATTCTTTTTGTAACGACAATTAAAAAATTGCATTGGGCAAAAAATGCCCAAAATACAGAATTCGTTTCTTTTCCTCTAAAACCTTCCCTGAAGGACCCCAGAACTAATTTTTCTGCATATTGCTTATTTTGGTCAAAAAAGTAATTGTTAAGAAGTTTCAGATACATACAATAAGATTTGCGCGAGTTTTTTAGATGCCAACATGTATTTTGGGCAATAATTGCCCAAAATACAGGATAAGGGTTAAAGAGCAATCCAGTGTCTTTAAAATAATATGTAACTGTAATTTTTTTTTTATAGTTAATCAATTTTTTTTTAAATGATGTTAATTTTTTGTTTTTTTTATAAAAATAATCTTATTTTGAGAGCATTTTTCAAACGATTAACTATAATAAATGTTTGACTATTATATATCATTTTCAAGGTACTGAATGTCTCTTTAATTTAAATTATTGCGCATTCAAATATCTTACCCCGTTACCGAGATATAATGCCCAAAAATTTATGTTTTTTTCTAATAAAGAAAATAATTTAGGAACCTCAGGATGATATCCAATTACAAATTCCTTCATAAGGTGTTTTAAGGATATACAAATGCACATTTTGCGCATATAGCGTTTCAAAGATTAAAAAAAATGTTTTTCACTCCACCCTCGAAGAAATAAAAATAAAAAAATTAAAAAAACACCCTAGTATATACCGGCGTGGCGTAAAAGGTGACCTACGTATAATACAAGGGCTAATTTATACGCAACGAAGGAGTTAAAAAAATTGAAATGGATAATCGAACAAAAAGACAAAAGTAGTTAGGAGTATCTTGTCCATGTACCTAACATATTAGACAACCTCCTATTTACAGGTGTATTTTATGGATTTTACATCGGTCTATACGGTACAAGTTACGTTAACGTATCATATGTTACCACTATGAAAATATTTTTCATTAGTTAATTGTCATGTTAACTAAATAATAGTAACTTTAAGTATGAATAACAAAATTTTTGGAAAAACTGCGGGATCCCGCGGGATTTGAGGATTTCCCGCAAAATTCCCGCGGGAAAAAAAGTCTGCGGGATTGCAAACCCTAGTTTTAACTAATGACAAAATTTGGCAAAAATTAATGCAGTGGTCTTCAACTTGAGTTCGACAGAACCTTTAAATTCTACAGAATTTTTAAGGGGTTACCTACGCGTAAAAATTCTATGCAACAGTGCCACTTAAGATAAAGCAAACAGAATCAGTATCACTCATATGAAAGTTTTGGGTTTAAAATTCTTTTGTTCAATCTTGTGTTCCCTCTCAATTGCCAATAAATGAAAAAGAACAACTCATCGATATATCAACCGACTCCATATTAAAGACAATATTTTTTACTTTCTTATACCATGTATATGAAATATACATATATAAGTATAGTGAAGCCGATTTTTTTCGAAATCTGGGTTTTGATGGAATTATCCATTTTGACCTTCCCATTCTGACTATTTTCTCCATGATGTATGTGTGTCTATTTGTCTGTCTGTAAGCACTGTAACTCAAATACGACAAATCGTAGAAGGGTGAAATTTTATATTTAAGATTAATTTTTGTCTGGGAAGAAAACGTCATATTTTTTAAAACGATCTTTCAACCGGATACGCATGTTTACCTACGTCGATTTTTTAATTTTACGAATTACTCTGAAACAGTGCGAAATAGAGAAAAATGGTCAAATTATAAATTGTAGGTAATATCTATATCTATAATTTATGTTCTATTCATTTTTTCGTAAAAACGAATTTTTGAAGAAAAAAAGTATGGGAAATAAATTATACATAATAACATACTCGACATTTTTTTCTTATTTCAAAAATAATTCGAAAATTCAAAAATTTACAAGAGTAAATTCAGTTATTACGTTTAAATAAATCACTTGTTATACATATAATAGAGAGAATAATATTACCTATATTATTCATTTTATTCTATCTTGTTAGTTTGTCAGAAATGTTTTAATAAAATAATAATCACGTATACTATTCACTGTTAGGATTACGTATAAGAAAATCCCGTGGTTCCCAAGGCAGATATTTTCAATTTTATATTAAGAATTTTTGGGTTCAGATTTTAAATGAAATTTAAATAAATTTGCCATTTGTATCAGCTTATACCAAAGATCTCTGCAACAAAAACAAAATACAGAGACAAATTAGATGCAGAAGATGACACGCGCTTGAAAAGCTTAACAATTATTGTAGATGTTAATACGCTTTGTCGTGAAAAATGGATAAAGTTTAGTTATATAGTCGTATTTTCTTAATTTAATATATTTCAACAATATTAACCAGTTTGTTGAAATAAAATAAAATTTTATTTCAGGGAAAAATGTTTTTATTTTACTAAGCGTTTTCAAAATTGGGGTTCTTAGAATATCATCAGCTACAGAGTTGGGCAAAATTCAATCGTACGCACGAATAAAAATTGACGAATAAATCGCAGTTCTTATTCGCAACTAACGAATAAAAATATACATAGTTATTTGTAATCGCGAGTACTCACGAATAACGATTGATTAGTTTTTATTCGTAAGATCTTACGATTACGAATAATCATTCGTTAGTTTCAGATTTATTCGAACTAAAAAATTACGATTGAACTATTACTACCTGTACTTTGGCGTAATAATATAATTATGATGCATGATGGGGGTTATTGTCAGTTATTGAATTAATTTTTAAAAAAGTCCAGACACATATTAAGTGATATTTCAAGCCCGTATTGTTAAAATAACAAATACACATATACTAAATAGAAACCTTGCTTATAATTTAATAAATTTAAAAAAAATTGTACAGAAGCGTATTGAGAGATATTTGAGACCCGTGTATTAAATTAATTAATAAACTCACAACTCGCCCTCCGTCACAGATGAAGGGTTGTAACTAGTTTCATTCGATCCGGCAGGAAAAATACTTCGGGATTCTAGGGGTGTGGGGGGGGGGGGGGGGGGCAAAACAACCCTCTATCTAGCACAGGAGTCGAGATATTTACGATTTTCTGTAATGAATACCATAAGCAGGGAATCAAAGAAAAATTAAATATTTACAATAAATACAGCATAGAAACATAAGATATTATTATTAAATTTAATAAAATGAAAAAAATGTCCAGACACGTATTAAGTGATATTTCAGACCCGTATTGTTAAAATAACAAATACACATATACTAAATAGAAACCTTGCTTATAATTTAATAAATTTAAAAAAAATTGTACAGAAGCGTATTGAGTGATATTTGAGCCCCGTGTATTAAATTAATTAATAAACTCAACCCTCTATCTAGTACAGGAGTCGAGATATTTACGATTTTCTGTAATGAATACCATAAGTAGCGAAACAGAGAAAATTTCAATATTTACAGTAAATACATAAGATATTATTATTAAATTGAATAAAATGAAAAAAAAGTACAGACACGTATTAAGACGTCTAGTTGCTTGAAGTTGGTAGGAACCTGATGTAGCCTTTTTATTGTCGGCTAACACTATAATTATAATACTTAATTATTATACTTTAATTATTATACTTATTATTATACATATAATATATAATATAATATAAATTAATATATAATATAATCTTATGTTTCTATGCTGTTAATTAATTCAATAACTGACAATAACCCCCATAATGCATCATAATTATATTATTACGCCAAAGTACACGTAGTAATAGTTCAATCGTAATTTTTTAGTTCGAATAAATCTGAAACTAACGAATGATTATTCGTAATCGTGAGATCTTACGAATAAAAACTAATCAATCGTTATTGGTGAGTACTCGCGATTACAAATAACTATATTTTTAAACGTTAGTTGCGAATAATGTGCAGTTTATTCGTTAATCGTCAATTTTTCAATCGACTAAAAAAATTAATCGTCTAATGCCCAACTCTGATCAGCTAGAATGGTTTCGAAAGTCGCGAAGGTTGAATACTACTGCACTACACTGAAACAAATGAAATGAACTATACATAAACTCATTATTCAAATGTACTTTTTAGATACATATAATAAAAAGTGTTGTTGTCACGCTTAGAGCGTATATTTCACACAACACGAGTACCTATGTTTTAAATTACAAGATCGTCTCTGTTAGTGACGTTTTTCTTATTTTTATTCAAGTGAACGTTTTTCCTCACTCCTCCAATTTCTATTTTTACATCGTGAGTGATATTTGCAGCCGACGAATAACTGAATTTTAAAACGCGTACGAACCCAAATAATCGTCTGATTTACACCAAACTCAAACAAAAACGCGTATTACACTTTCGATTCTGACGGTATGTTAATTATTTATATTTGTATAAAAGCTACTACAACACTCCGATTCACACAATGTTAAATTTCCTATGGCTGAATCAACTTGGAATTCACTGTATAAACATATGTATGCTGGAAATATTAGCGTGCGTAATATTTATAGTGTGATTTATGCAGTGGCGTAGATAGGGGGGGGGGGGGGATTAAGATGATCAATCACCCCCCATGAGTTTATTTAATGAGAACATTTAAAGAATTTTTTTTAAACTCGTCTAGTATGAAGAAAATAGTATAAGTAAATAGGGAAAATTTGGTAAATTAAAATTTAAAAAAAAAGGTCTTCAGTAATTTTCAATTTTGTATGACCTTTTTTTTGTAATAAGAAGTTAACTAGTAAATACAGTTTATATGATCAAAAAAAAAGGTAATTCAATTCAAAATTACAATTTTTTTATTTCGCAGCCATTATTTCATACCCCCCCCCCCCCCCCCCCCATCGCAAAAAGCTATCTACGCCACTGGATTTATGAAAATATAAACATTTTTCTTATGAAAATGTATGTTTGTGTAAAAATTGATTTTCTGTTCACATTTAGTATTTGACAATATTTATGTAGATTAATCTACTATACAGGGTGGGGCAATAGTGTGTGGAAGTTCGATAGCTCGTAGACCATAAAAGATAAAAAAATCTTTCTAATGCAGATGTAAACTGTGGGTAAATGCGCATACATAGAAATTATTTTCAAATATACAGGCTGCTACAAAAAAATGTGACGCGCTTGAGGTATTTTTTTTTAAATGGAATGCCCTAAATATTTTTGCATATTTAACACTTCTCTTTGGATGTTTATTCATATCTAAAATATTAGCCCCATTTGATGCCCGGTTTAGACGTAATAATATTTTTTTCAAAAAAAATGGCTTTTACATTACTCCACTTAAAAATTCACCACTTCCGCGGCCGCATCTTTGAAGAGGAAATTAAATATGAACCTTATTGTAGGAGGTTGGTGGGTGCTTTTGTTAAAATATCTTAGAGCCACCATGTACAGGGTGTTCAAAATTAATTTTCAAATTTTGAGAACTTCAAAGTTATTTTTCTCAACTATTTCAAATGGAACACCCTATATATTTTTTAACTATGTTATGTAGAATTACATAACGAGCATTTTTTGTTTATACATCCTTATGATTGTTTGTAATCATTTTTGATTTATTGAGCAAAAAGTACAAAATTCAACAATATTTACTAAAAAAAATTTTTTTTTTTCAAATAAAATAAAACAACATGTACAGGATGTTCATATTGCCCATAAAAACAACATGAATTTTTTTCAGTTAGCAAACAGATGCTTTATTATTTTATCGAACACAAAGAACCAAAATAATTTACAACTATATAAATTCACTAATGCGCAGTGTGAAATCGAAACAGAAACATAAAATGCTGTTTTTATGGGCAGCATGAACACTCTGTACATGTTGTTTTATTTTATTTGAAAAAAAAATATTTTATTTGAAAAAAAAATATTTTTTTTTAGTAAATATTGTCGAATTTTGTACTTTTTGCTCAATAAATCAAAAATGGTTACAAATAACCATAAGGATGTATAAACAAAAAATGCTCTTTATGTAATTCTACATAACATAGTTAAAAAATATATAGGGTGTTCCATTTGAAATAGTTGAGAAAAATAACTTTGAAGTTCTCAAAATTTGAAAATTAATTTTGAACACCCTGTACATGGTGGCTCTAAGATATTTTAACAAAAGCACCCACCAACCTCCTACAATAAGGTTCATATTTAATTTCCTCTTCAAAGATGCGGCCGCGGAAGTGGTGAATTTTTAAGTGGAGTAATGTAAAAGCCATTTTTTTTGAAAAAAATATTATTACGTCTAAACCGGGCATCAAATGGGGCTAATATTTTAGATATGAATAAACATCCAAAGAGAAGTGTTAAATATGCAAAAATATTTAGGGCATTCCATTTAAAAAAAAATACCTCAAGCGCGTCACATTTTTTTGTAGCAGCCTGTATATTTGAAAATAATTTCTATGTATGCGCATTTACCCACAGTTTACATCTGCATTAGAAAGATTTTTTTATCTTTTATGGTCTACGAGCTATCGAACTTCCACACACTATTGCCCCACCCTGTATATAACGAAGTGTCCTCACTCACTCACTCACTCACTGATAATCATTTTTTTGACCATTTCCACTCATCGGAGAAACTTGAAATTTGGTATATACATTCCTTGGGGGTAAAAAATAACAACTAGTGGGCCTTTTTTGAAAAAGTTTATAAATGGGGTAACAAGGGGCCCCCAAATTTTCAAAAAAAAAGTTAGAATTTTTTTATTATTTTTTTTATATTCCTTGGGCGATATAATGTAAGGTTCAAATTTCAGATTTAAAAAAAAAGAAAAAAAAAGGAAAAAAAAAGTTTTGATGTAAAAAAGTATCAAAACGAAAACCGATATTAGATTTTTTTAATTTTTTTCAAATACTTTGGTTAATTGACAACCATAAACCCGTGTCTGATTTTTGAAAAAGATATGTTAAAGAGGAGAAAATAAACAAAATACGTTTACATATAATGCGCTTTAAGCATTTACTAAATTAATTGCAAATGTCGTAACTATGGATACATTATATTTTATTGATTATTTTAAAAAAATTTAAATGTCAGTGGCCATTTAAAATTTTGAAGTGAACAATAAAATATAACAAAAAAGAAATATAAAGAACATAACGAATGAAAAAATATGCACAACTCTAATGTAATATATAATTAAAATTTTCATAAATAAATTTGACAAAAAAATTGAAGACAAACAATTACAGCATTCGGACACAATTCGACCAACATTCGGCGATAGATATGTGTTCCCGGTACAAATAAAAATTAAGTATATAATGACATTTTTTTAATCTTAAGTCATTGAATTATCAATATTTTTACTTTCATAGGTATAGGTATTTTATTATATTTATTTGTAATCATAAATATCAGAAGAATTTATATAATTTCAAATTAACATTGTAATTTTAAATGATATTATTTTAATTGTTGTTTGAAACTGTATATCTGTCATCTTTACCCAATGTACTAACCTAAAATGTACATTTACAAAATTAAAACAAGATGTTGATTTATTGCAAATTGTTACGAAAGCTTCATTCAATTGACAAGACCTATATTTGATTGTAATTAATTAATTAATTGTACAAAGGGTGTACGAGTATCTACAAGAGCTAATAATGTATTTATATAGACACATTGATGAATTTTTGAAAGACACGAGCAGAAAAACCAAAAATGAAATTATTTTTAATATTCATAAAATGTTCAAATCATGTAAGTACATGATGTAATACAATACATGTACCAGAAGTCATAAAATAATTTTTTGTCGTTGTCATATCAGAAACAAATGTCATAATATGTATTTAGTATGCAATATATATTTTCATACGACAAGAGTTGAAAACGCATCGTAAACAAATATACAGGTAATCCTCGACTTATAATTGTCTTTGTCTCTTTCTTACATGCACATATTACATAAATGAAACAAACAGTTCCGGGAA